>JALLAP010001488.1:0-16289 GCA_036939355.1 Thalassiosira profunda | reverse complement strand
CCGACGCCCAGGCCGCCAACAATGCCCTCGAGAACGAGCTCAGGGGAGAGATTTCTGAGGGTGATAGATTTGATGGATTGTTGGCCGCTGAGGTCTTCCCAACCGATTTCAACACCTGTCCTCCCGGCGTCGCGTGGACCCCCATTGCTGGCGATGGGGACAGGCGCTCGGTTTCCGACTGCCCCTCTGACCAGTTGGGTGGCTGCACGCTGGTGGTAACCCTGCCCTCTGCCTTCAACTGGTTTGGCGCCGCCGTAAATGAGGTGACTGTCAGCTCCGAGGGAACCATCGACATTGGAGCCAGTAAAATCTTCACCCTCACCGCTGACCTCGACCCCAAGAGTTCGCCAGTTGGCAGTGGCATCTTCACCAAGACGAACGCCGATGGATCCTTCACCATCTCCTACGAGGGGGTGGGATTCGACGAAGGTGCCGGGGTCGTAGGCGAAGTGAACGCTCAAGCGACATTGTTTGAGGATGGGCGTGCGTTCCTGTGTTTCGAGCCGGGAAGCATTCCAGGTGACAGAAATCCTTTTTCAGGGATATTTGATACCCCCTCTGGCCCGTACCCAAACCCGCTGGAGGATGCTGCTGGTGATCCTTATTTCAATGTGAACCTTCTTGGCCGCTGGATAGGAGATCCCGATACGCACCCCGACGGCTGCGCCTGCTTCTACCCTGGCACCCCACCCTAGAGCGGAGAGAGCGCAACGTGCCCCCCAAGATCCATCACCCAACAAGAATCAGGGTCCCTCGAGTTGTTTTTAGCGATTGAATTCCACTCCCACCCACCCAGCACCGCCTGCCGGATACCACCCCACCCACAACCCGACCCTCTACTTATCCAATACCCTTCTACTACAATACACCCTCGACCGAGCTGCGGCTGGGAGTAACCGACCAAAGCGTTCTCCCATGTCCCCAGCTCCTATTTGTTACCACACTGTTTGCCTGCCCACCTCAAAGTAAAAAGTTAAGACTAGCGAGACCGTTTCTCCAGCATCCATTCGAAAATGCGCACTCCATCTTCTCCAGATCCCAGAGTTTTGGTGGGCGCAAGTCAAGCCTCGCTCACACCGCCCTCTTCTTCGATCGGCCCTTCCTCTCTCCCTGCCGCGCCACGCACCGCACCTCCAACGACAGCCGATTCGCCAGCCGCTCCAGCACGAATTCCTGGTCCGCCGTGATCAGCGACACGACCTTTCCTTTCGCGCCCAAGCGCCCCGCCCGCCCCCCTCGGTGGACGTACGTGTCGCCCTCGTCGTCGTCGGGGAGGTCGAAGTCGACCACGTGCGAGACGTTCGGTACGTTGAGGTCCCAGGCGGCGAGGTCGGTGGAGATGAGTATGCGCAGTTTCGCATCCGATTGGCCGTCGGGCGCGTCGGCGGGGCCGCGGAAGGCGTCCATCGCCGCGGCGCGGGCGCCCAGCGAGTCGTCCAACCGCAGAACCGATACAACGGCATCGTGCCCCTCCTCTTCCTTGGGCGTGTAGCCCTCCTTCCACACCACGCCGTTCCAATCCTCGCACAGCCGCGCGGCCAGCGTGTCCAACGGCCGTCGCGGATCGCAGAAAATCAACACCTTGCCACCCCTGGATGCACCGTCGGCGCCGCCCTCGATCGATCCCAATTCCTTCCGCATCCACCTCCGCAATCCCGGCACCTTGTTCGCCTTGTCCCGACACACGACGCACACGTGCTTCAGCGTGGGCGGGACCAATTCCCCCGGGCTAACGTTCACCCGCACCGGCGCCCGGAGCGTCCACCCGTTCCTCACGCACTGCCTCACGAAGTGATTGTGCTGCGGGATCGTCGCGGAGGCGAAGATGGTCTGCCGGTATTTGTCCGCGTACGCATTGCGGGCGCGGGGATCCCCCAGGCCCCCCGTCGTCGAGGCGTCGCTCGAGGTCGACAGCCGGAACGTCCTTCCATCGCTCCCCTCCACCGACGTGTTGACCCGCTCCACCTCCCCGTACGTCGGATGCAAGTGCCGGCTCAGCAGCTCGTGCAGCGTCCCGCTCCCCGTGCTCCCCAGCGCGCCGATCCCGCCTTTGCCCAAGCACGCGTCGACCTCGTCCACCGCCACGACCCGGACGGAATTCGCCCGCACGCCGCCCCGGGCGACCATTTGGGTCAGCTCGTCGGGCGTGCCGACCACGACGTGGGGCGGCTCGGCCCACGCCCACGCTCTTTGTCGGGCGTTGGCCGAGCCCTGGAGGACGGGCATGATCGTGATTTTCTTGTTGGGCCTCCCGCCCTCCCCCGATTCATCCGTCTCGACTTGTCCTCGCTCAATTTCCTCGGCAGTTGCATCTGTTGTTGTTTGTGCGGCCCCGGCGCCCAACCGCCGCGCCACCCGGACCACCTGCAATCCCAATTCGCGCGTGGGCACCACGATCAACGCCTGCACGGCCGACCGGGAGGGGTCGATCCGGCTCAGCAGGGGGAGCAAATACGCCAACGTTTTCCCGCTGCCGGTCTGGGCGTGCAATATCACGTCCGGGGGCGGCCCCTCCTCCCCTTCCGCGCCTTCCCCGCCCGCTGGCGATGGTTGGGGTTGCAACAATGCATTCAGGGCCCGTTGTTGCAACAATGTGGGGTGGGTGAAGCCCAGGGCGGCGGCGCGGTCGACCAGCCACCGCGGCAATTGCGGCTTCGAGGATTGTTCGTCGTCGTCGCGGCAGTAGAGCTCGGCAAACGTCTCCGGCATCAATTGGCCGTCGCCCCACCCCTCGTTTGAATATAACGGCGACCGTCTCCTTCTTGCGGTTGCGCGACGCGATGGGCGCCCCATCGATGCAAACGAGAGGGGCCGTGATGCGCGGCGGGGTGGACTGTGATGCGTCGACGCGTGATGTGCGCGACGCGTCGCGATGGCGGGCGGGGCGAGGGCCCACGCCGCCGCGGCGCGGGCGAGGGGCGGCAGCAGAAGCGAGGGAAGGGCGCGGGGCCGCATCGCGCTGAGTTGCAGGGAGGAAGTAGCCGGGGCGGCCTCTTCTTCGGGGCGCGGCGAGAGGCTTTGATGGCGGAGGACTTTGTCTGCTTTGACTTGATTTGAGTTTGAGTGGCTGAAAAAAATGGCGGGAGGTACGTAGGGTACTACGTAAGTGGCTTGCAGCTCGTTGTCCTCTCTTTCGTCGGCCGGCCGGACCGCCACGAACACTACATAGCAGTAGAGGAAACTCAATAGTGGACTGTTATCAGCTTCCATCTATAACACATAGCTTAACTCTATTGAAATCTCCATTTAGCGGGCACTCGCGGTGTTGCTCCTTGAGCCCCTGCCATTCCCGACAAACTCTATTGCACACGACATATCTCTCTCTTCCACAGCAATCAATCTTTTGGCCCTCGGCTGCCATCGCACAGTTCTCCACTTCGCAGTGTCGACCAAACCTCTATCTAGTAATCGAACTCAACGTCCGCGCTCTTGCCCACCGTGGGCGTGGATCCTCCCGTCGACTGCTCCGTCGGAGCCGGGGTCGGCTCCGGGACGATCTGCGCGCCGCACTTGTTCAACTCGATGCACTCCTTTCCGTACGTGGCCTCCGCGTCGCAGCACGCGGTCACGGTCTCGTACGTCTCCCCGTCGTACTCGTGGGGCACGTCGTCGTATACGCACATGACCTTGTCCCCGGCCGTTGCCGCCCACCAGGTGGGGTCGACGCACGGCGTCACGGGCTCCTTGGTGGGTTTCGCCGTTGGCTTCGCGGTGGGCTCGTCGGTCCCGCACTCGTTCCGGAGCGTACACTTGCCGTATCCGTCGACGCTCTCGTCGCAGCATTCTTCCCCGGAATCGAAGGTCGGAGGATCCAAGTTGTAGGGAACGTCCTTGTAGACACACTCGTTCATGTAGGGGACGAAGTACCACTTGGGATCCTCGCAGACGGTAGTCGGCTTGCGGGTGGGCTGAGGTTTGCAAAAGAAAAGGGCAAACGGTTAGGACAGGTTCAACTGTTTGAGAACAATTGAGAGAAAGGCACGGCTCACCTTCTTGGTCGGCTTGGCCGTCGGCTTCTTCGTCGGCTTGCGCGATGGCTTCGGGGTCGGCTCGATGCAGTAGTCCTGCGGAACACACAAGATGTGAGCAAAAATTGCATTGCAGCACTCCGAGAACTCCAGAGAAGGCATCTAGAGTTGCACTCACCTCGTAGTAGCACTTGTCGTAATCGAACTCCTCCTCGCAGCACTCGGGCATGTCGTCGTACTCCTCCCCGTCGTAGCTCTCCGGGATGGGATAGTTGGTGCACTTCCCCTTGTCGTTCACCCACCACTTCCGATCGTGCTCGCACGTGGTCGGGGACGGAGTTGGATCCTCGCAGATGGTGGGGGCGGGGGACGCCTCCCACGACGACGACGACGATTCCCACGACGTGGACGACGAGGGCTTGCTCCAGCTTGGGGGGGAGTCCCAACTGTCGGGCGAATCCCAGCTGTCGGGAGAACCCCATCCGCCGCCGGACGGGCCCTTGCCTCCCTTCCCTCCTCCCCCGCCGCCTTTGTTGGCCTTGGATCCGCCTCCGCCGCTGCCCTTGTTGCCCTTCGATCCGGAAAGGCGGCGAGATGTCCCCTTCCCTCCCTTCCCTCCACCAGACTTGCCGCCCTTGCTGCTCCCGCCCTTGGAGCCCTTGCTCTTGCCGCTCTTGCCCGACGAGGAGCTGGACGAGCTGCCGCTGGAGCCCGAGCTGCTCGACCAGCCGGAGGAGGACGTGTCGGGGGAGTCCCAGGAATCGATGGAGGTGATGGTGTGCTTGGAGCTCGAGGACCAGGAGGGCGGGGACCAGTCCTGCAGGGTGAAATTGCAACGGGTTAGGAGTGAGGCACAAAGATGGACACAAGATGTGCACATTGTTCATTTCAATGGTTCTCACCCTGCTGCTCTTCTTCACGCACTTCCACGCGTCGCCACTCGTCTCGCTGCTCGAGTAGCGATGGTAGCCGTCCTCGCTGGTGCTGCCCGCCCACTCGTCCGGAGTGGGGGCGTACGTCGGCCAGTACGTCGGCGCGTCGTGCGAGGTGGTGTCGGGCTTGGACGCGTACAGCTTCCGCTGCGCGAGGGACCGCTTCTTGGCGTCCGGCGGGGGGTGCTGGGCCGCGCGGAGCTGCGTCTTGCGCTCGACGAGGGGTTCGGACGACTTGCCCGCCGCGGCGCCAGTGGCGAGGGCGAGGAGGGCCGCGCCGTGCGTGTAGTTGACCATCTTTGGCTGATGTCTTGAATGTGGATGAGGTTCTATTGAATGGATTGATGGGTTAGGCAGAGACAAACGCTCGCCTGAGGTGTTGCAATTATGATCGCTTGGTGGTTATCCAATCTTTGCGGGGCGATGCACATCAGCACCGAGAGCATCGTGGGCGCTTCCCCTCGAGATCACAGGGCGGGCGCGGCGAACGAGCACCTCCGCGGCGGCGTCAAATTTAGATTCGAGCATTCTACGTAGGACATCTTATGTATAACATTTGGCGTAAGAGGGGCATAAATAAAGTCGTTTGTCTGCGGGTTCGCAGTCTCTCACTTCAACCTTTGGACACTTGGTTGCTCGCTCTTGGCGTTGCATGCATCCAGCTGGTTGTTGTTGAGCAAAAAAAATGTGGCGAAGCCATGTCAACCGTGACAGATGGCGCACAATTTTTGGTGAGGCGCAATGGGTCATTGTGAACGAGCGAGGGAGTACACTGAGGTCCATCCAGAGAGGCGAATAATGCACGAGAGAGCCAATACATAGGTTTTGCATCCAACCAGCACACAGATCGAGGAGTGCAAATCGTTGTTGTTGCTCATTCACTGTTATTAATCTGGCACAGGCACGCACCGAAGCTCACACATCCACATCCTATTGAGAGATATGAAACGCCTACCGCAATTCCTCTCTAAATCCCACACTTCAACAACACAGGGATTGGCATCTTAGTAAGCGGCCACCCTCAGACCCCTTCGACTTCAAACTCGGGGGCCCAAAGGAGTATCCTCCTCGAACTCCGCACCCTTGCCCACCGTGGGCGTAGACCCTTGCGTCGCCTCGGACGTCGGCGCCGCGGTTGGAGTGTCCGAAATGCAGATGTCGTCAATGATGCAAGCATCGCCCACAAACTCCTCCGCGCAGCACTCTTCGGCGGAGCTGTAGAGCGAGTGGCCCTCGTCGTTCGAAACCGACTCGAGATTGTTGGTGCAGTGTCCATTCAGCAGCTTCCAAGGAAGGCTCGCGCAGATCGTGGGAGCCGGCGTCGCGGGAGACGTTGTCGGGGAGGCCGTGGGCTCGCACGCGTCCAAGAAGTCACAATTTCCGGCGCCAAACTCCAGCTGGCAGCACTCGTCCCTGGAATCGTAAAAGTCCCAGCCGCGATCGTACCCATCCGGAATATCGTGGCCGTTCGTGCACTGCTTCAAGCCGGAATTTTCGCTGATGATGTACCACTGGCGTCCCTCACAGGAAGTGGGCATCCATGTCGGGGTCGTCGTCGTCGGAAATGGGGTAACGGGGCTCAAAGTTGGCGCTGGCGAAGGAGAAGCGGTGGTTGGCGCGGGCGTGGTCGGCGCGGGTGTGCTCGGAGAGACTGTAGGCTGCGTTGAAGGTTGGGCACTTGGCTCAGCCGAGGGCTTCGCCGATGGACGACGCGTCGGCATGCGAGATGGCTTCGTACTCGGTGCAGCTGTCGGGCGCATCGAGGGCTTGTTAGATGGACGGCGGGTTGGCTGGCGAGAGGGCATCCTACTCGGGGCAGGCGTGGGAGAAGCCGAAAGGTTCGCGGCGGGGCTCGTCGTTGGCATGGAGGTATTGCAGACATCCTCAAACTTGCACGGCTCGCCGGGTCCGACGAAGAGTTGTGCCATCCGGCAGGTGAGCGTTGGTGCACTTCGTGGCATCTTCGTTGGCGTGCCACTTCCTCCCGTGCTCGCAGTCGGTGGGCGAGGGAGTGGTGGGCGAACCAGAGGGCGATACTGTCGTGGGCTGCGGTGAAATGACAAAAGAATGTATGCTGTGTTGAGGTACAATATCGGTTGAAGAGACGACGAGTATCAAACAAATAAGACCCAACTCACCTCGTCGGTCGGCGCATCCGTTGGCGACGCCGTGGGCCTCTTGGAAGGCGAGAGCGTAGACCCCTTGCCGAGCCGACGCCCCGCCGCCTCCTCTCCAATGCCGCCTACTTCGAAGTCGACGCCCCAATCGTGGGGGCCGCGGCGCTCGTCGACCGACGCATGGATGGGATCCTCCGTGTTGCCGCGCGTGCCCACGCTCGCGCTCACGCCGACGCCGATGAATGCGGCGAGGACGACGGCGGAGACGATAGGCAACTTGATGTGCTTTATATCGACCATTGTTCAAGTTGGTTGGTAAGCGGTGATGTGTTGTAGGAGTGGATGCTTAGCCGCCGATGCTCGGTCGAAATTTATGAGATATAAATCGACGAGGATGGCATGCGATGCTACCGCCCATCAAGGAGGCATGTGTGTGCAAATGGTATCCATCGGGGCGATGGCTCCACGACAAAAAAATCATTGCCATTCAAGAATGAAGCGCCGTCGGTGGGAGTCGACCCCGGCCCATTCTACGATGTGGGTCCTCGGCCGAAGGCGCGGCGGGGCGGGAGTCGATTCCCTAGCCGCCGCCGCCGCCCCGTCAGCGGGTGCGGTGAGAGGCTACATGGCAGCTTCTTGGGCGGTCCAATCCCGCCTGGCGCCCATCACACTTCGGGGAGAGTGCGGGCGAAGACTCCGCGGGGCCGTCGCGGAGATCGACAGCACTGCAAGCAAGATCTAGATTGCTGTTCGACAAATAGGTCGTCGCAAGACGGGACTACTCTCGGCACGTTCCGTGACCACAATCGATCCCAATGGACTAGCTTACACTGCTCAGGCTAAGGCATCAAGGCCTTGGGGGTGTTGCGGGAGTGGAAATTTGGAGGCGGCAGCCTGGCGTGCTAGGGCTGCACGCCTCGACGCCAAAATGGGCGGTCCGGCAAATTTTGACAACAGCTTCTTGAGTGCGAAGCTTTTGATTTTTTGACCTCCCATGTTACTGATTCCTAAGTGTGTAGAATTGAATGTACTTAGTTCCTATGTTATTTTGCTTTCTGATCGGATTTTGTGAGTGCCGGTTGCCATCATCAACGCATGCACAGCAGCAGCGCAGGGGCAGGAGGACCACCCCTTGCGGCCGCCCTCTCTTCCTCGCCTCTAGGATGAAAAAAGAAGGGGTGCACCCTGCCAACAGAGATATCACAGAGCACTCCGCCTCGCATCCCCAGAGAGTTCATACTTTTCAGGAGAGCCGATTCATTGGCATCGAACTCACACGCTCGAAGGCCGTCGCGCTCCATCCCCTTGGCAGCAAATCGCCCCGAAGAATACGCAACGCCCCCCAAAAACGATGGCGAAGCACACCCTCGCTGCGGCCCTCCTCGCCCTCGCCGCCTCGACCGCCGCGGCTGAGCCTACGAAGAAGCTCCCATCCTCGAACAGAGGCCTCTACGGCAAAGAAGAGGAGTACGGCAACCCGACGTACTGGCCGACGTACGCGCCCACCCCCGACGAGTGGAGCGGGAGCTCCGGCGAGGAAGAGCATTACCGCTCGAGCAGCGAGACGAGCGACGATGCGTGGAAGTGCGTGAAGCGGAGCAGCAGGGTGCGTTTCTTGGCCGACGACGATGACTTTTGTGCACATCTCGTGCACATCTCGTGCTCATTTCCTCACCTCAACTCATTCACTCACCACTCTCGCTGCCGCCTCGCTGCTAATTTTAGGACTGGTCCCCCCCTTCTTGGTCTTCCAGCTCCAGCTCCAAGCACACCCTCACCTCGATCGACTCCTGGGACGGGCCCGACTGGGGGCCCGGCGGCTGGTCGACGGGCGACGGATGGCACACCTCCAAATCCTCCAAGGGTTCGAGCAAGGGTTCCAAGGGCTCGTCGGGCAAGAGTGGCAAGTCCGGCGGATCCTCGGGGAAGAGCGGCAAGTCGGGAGGATCGGGTTCCTCCGGTAAGAGCGGGAAGTCTGGCGGATCGAGCTCATCCAGCTCCTCCTCGGGTTCGAGTGACAGCTCCTCCGGCGACGCGTGGGAGAGCAGCAGCTCGCCCGACGCGTGGGAGGGCGGGAGCCGGCGGCTGCGGGGCAACAATCCCGAGCGGAAGCTGATGTGGCCATTTTCCAAGTGGCACGCCCCCGCGACGCCGTCCAGCGACGACTGGGCGTCGAGCAGCGGCAGCAGCTGGTCGTCTGGAGGCAGCGGTAAGTCGGGCAAGAGCGGGGGCGGATCGGGTTCCTCGGGAAAGTCCGGCAAATCTGGGTCCGGCGGCAAGAGCGGCAAGGCGTTCGGCGGCAAATCCTCGGGCTCCAAATCGAGCAAGGGATCCAGCGGCGGGAGCAGCTGGTCCGGAACCTCCTCCGGCACGAGCTGGGACTCGCCGCCCTCGTGGAGCAAACCCTCCAAGCCCACCTCCACCTCCTCCTCGAGATCGTGGAAGGCGTCCCCCGCCCCCACCATCTGCGAGACCGCCGAGCCGACCCCGTCCCCGACCACGTGCGAGCACGATCGGAAGTGGTACTACCACCACCACTACAACGGGGGCAAGTGCTCCAACTATCCCCTCCCTGACAGTCACGACGGGGAGGAGTACGACGATTTGGAGGAGTGCTGCGAGGCGGAATTCGACAAGGGAGAGTGCGAGTACGAGGATTACTGCAAGGGTCCGACGAAGAAGCCGACGGCCAAGCCGACCAAGAAGCCNGGGAGAGTGCGAGTACGAGGATTACTGCAAGGGTCCGACGAAGAAGCCGACGGCCAAGCCGACCAAGAAGCCAACGGCCAAGCCAACGGCCAAGCCAACGGCCAAGCCGACCAAGAAGGTGAGCCTATGGACTTGCGTTGGGTCGACTGGTATTTGTACTGTGTCCTCACCTGTTGCCTCATCTTTGCAATCCGCAGCCCACCCGCAAGCCGACTACCGTCTGTGAGGATCCCAAGTGGTACTTCATCCCCCTCCTCAACGAGTGTGTCTACAAGGACCTTCCCCCGTACTTGGATCCCCCGACGTACGATTCCGGCGAAGAGTGCTGCGACGAGAACGTCGACGGATACGGCAAGTGTAAGCTCCGGAACGAGTGCGGGACCGACGAGCCCACTGATAGCCCCACTGCGAGCCCCACCAAGGCGCCCACGCCAGAGCCAACCGATTCACCCACGGCCTCGCCCACTCCTGAACCAACGGATTCGCCAACGGCCTCGCCCACGGCCTCGCCCACGCGTGTGGAAACGGTCCAAACCCCCGAGCCCACCCTTCCGCCCTGCACGGATCCCGAGGTGTACTTCGTCCCGGGCGTCCCGGGGACGTGCGTGTACTCGGACAACCCGGGCGATTTCCCGACGTACGATTCGCTCGGAGACTGCTGCCGGGCCGAGTTCGAGGCCGAGGGAAGCACGGGAGTTGAAGATGGCATCTGCAATTACTTTGATGATTGCGGCGCGGACTTCCCTGAGCCTACTCCTTCCCCGACGCCTCTTGTGACGCCCGGGAGCACGCCCACGGTGGGCAAGGAGACGGACGCGGAGGATTATGAATCAGACAGAGTCGACTAGAGAGGACTGTAGATGACCTCGAAGAAGAGAGAGAGAGAGAGCGGTCTTGGTACACTTTGCAGGCATCCCTTGGGCCGTGGTATTCGTTGAAAATATATGTCATGTTCTCAAGGCCCAAGAAAGAGGATGGGGCGTCGTCGTTCAGCTTACCCACTGGTCTAGAAGAGCAATTTCCCTGACCTGTGCGCGGGTAGGTATTCATAAATAGCTGATTAGAGAAGCGATCTTAGATGAGTATCCACGTTCTATTCTGACAAGAAGAATGCACGTCTTTCTTGGGTGTGCTACAGGCTGTGGGTTGGACTTGTATGTGGAGCCGAGTGCGCGCTTGAAAGAGGAGAGGGCGGGTGCAGGCGGAGTGAGGCTAGATTTCCTTTACCTAGCATGTACGTACGTACCTTCGACCTGTACATAGAGGCTCGCTTCATCTCGCTTCTCGCTCTGCGCACCTCTCCAATTTTTTGGCCTTCCAAATTTTCAGCACCTTCCTCCGTCGCGCCAACCGTGCCGTCAGCTTGTCGCCGGGTATCCACGTCTTGTGCATGTCTGCTGCCCCAAATTTTGGACCTGGTCGTGGAGTGGCGAAGTCTGAAATATTTGCAAGGCCCAATGACAACATCATCTCTCTCTCGCTTTGCAAAATTTTGTCAGCGGAAAGCCTTGGTGGGAGAGGAGAGTGCATCTGATGTGCACACAACACCGCCCTCGGCCCCTTCACGATTGTTCACAATTCCATCCAAGGCACCCCCGAATAGAACGACGCCTTGGCTACACTCGACATCAACCTCTCGAGAGCTCGTCGGCATTGACAGATAGTAAGCCGTGGCAGCAGCAACATCGCATCGGCACCCCTCCGCAGCGAGCAGAACAGAGACTTCAGCACCGGCCAAACGATGGTAGACCTCCACCGCCTCCGCGAGCCCCGCGTCGTCAAGGCGGCGATCCTCACCGCCTCCCTCGCCGCCGTCGGGATCGGCATCGGGGTCACCCTCGGGACCCGCGGCAAGAACTCAGCGCCCGTCGCCGGCGGCGGCGCCCCCGCCGAGGACGCGGCCCCGGGCGGCCCGGGCGGGACGGAGTTCGTGGAGAAGCTCCTCCCGACCGACGGCGAAAAGGCCACTCCCGCGACGAGGGACGGATACTCCGAGTACGTCGAGGTGCGCGACCACCGCGACGGCTCCGGCAGCGCCGAGTGGGGCAGCAGCTCCGATTGGAGCGGCGGCGGCTCGAAGGGGTCCAAGTGCGCCGGCTCCGGCTCCTCGGGCAAGAGCGGCAAGTCGGGATCGGGTTCCTCCGGCAAGAGCGGCAAGAGCGGCGGCTCGGGCTCCTCCAAGGGAAGCAAGCTCATGGGCACGTCGTCCTCCAGTGGCGATTGGGTCTTCGTCCCCGGCTGGGCTCCCTCTCCGTCGAGCTGGTCCTCCTCCTCCAACGATTGGGACGACGACGGCTGGGCCTCCTCCGGCACCACCTCCGGTTCGGGCAAGTCCGGAAAGAGCGGCGGTCGACGCCTCGGCGACTGGGTCTTCGTTCACCCCGAAGACGGGTGGAACGAGATGGTAAGATGACAACTTTGTTTGTGCACATCTCGTGCTCATGTATCACATACGCCCACTCACTCACCACATCTCGCTGCCAATTCATCTCCTCAGGTCTGGTCCTCCTCGGGCTCGAGCGGCAAGTCCGGCAAGTCGGGAGGGTCGTCGGGCAGCGGCAGCAAGTCCGGCAAGGGTTCCAGCGGCGGAAGCTGGGACGACGATGGCTGGTAAGTTGTTGTATCATGAGTGAGAGAACAATTGCAAATCTCAATTATGCTCACTGATATGTTCACTTTGACTACCGTACAGGGCCACGCCACCTTCGGGCAACAGCTGGTCCGCCAGCGGTTCCGGCAGCGGCAAGTCGGGCAAGAGTGGCCATTCGGGTTCTGGAAAGAGCGGCAAGGAATCGTCCGGCGGCTCCTGGGAGACGTCCGGCTGGTCGTCGGGCTGGTCGTCCAGTTCCGGCAGCGGAAAATCGGGCAAGAGTGGTCATTCGGGTTCCGGCAAGAGTGGTAAGAGTGGCCATTCGGGTTCTGGAAAGAGCGGCAAGGGCCCCTCCTCCTGGTCCGGAGATTGGTCCTATTCCGACGACGACTGCGACGAAACTTGGGGCTCCGGCGTTTCCAAGGCCTCGAAGGGATCCTCCGGCTCCAAATCGAGCANACGACTGCGACGAAACTTGGGGCTCCGGCGTTTCCAAGGCCTCGAAGGGATCCTCCGGCTCCAAATCGAGCAAGGGCTCCGGTTCCAAGAGCGCCAAGACCTCAAAGTCGAGCAAGTCCACCAAGAGTAGTTCGAGCACTTCTTGGGACAAGCCCGGCCCCAAGCCGCCCTCGTGGAGCAGCAGTTCAAGCACGAGCAGCTCGTGGGACAAGCCCGGCCCCAAGCCCCCGAGCAAGACCTCTTCGAGCACGAGTAGCTCGTGGGACAAGCCCGGCCCCAAGCCGCCGAGCAAGACTTCTTCGAGCTCGTCCAGCAGCACGTCCGTCGACGAGACCCACAAGCCGACGTACAAGCCCACGCCCAAGCCGACGCAGGATCCGAAGGAGCCCCCCACGCCGTACCCCACGGCCAAGCCCAGCAAGAAGGTGAGCGCATCGTGTCAACCCTAGTTGCGATTGCACTATTCATTGCCTATGCATGATTTTTGCTCACATCTTGTGCACTTGTCCCATCTAACGTATAGCCCACCAAGAAGCCCACCAAGAAGCCCGTGACCGATAGTCCCACGGCATCCCCGACCACCAAGAAGCCCACGAAGGAGCCTACGGTCAGTCCCTCCGTGTCCCCAACCACCCCCAGCCCCACCGCTTGCGAGGAGCAGAAGTTCCACTACACGGTGGACGTCAACGGTTCCGGAGAGCAGGGATGCACCAACGAGCCCATCACCGACGCCGATCGCGAGGAGTACGATCCTGATGATGGCTACGTCCACGTGTGGGATTCCCCGGAGGAGTGCTGCGCGAAGGAGTTCAAGGAAGACTGTCTGAGCTACGACGAGTGCGCTCCCACCATGAGCCCCACGCCGGCCCCAATCACGCCCAGTCCTACCTCGTGCGACGATCAGACGTTCCACTACACGGTCGACGTCAACGACTCTGGCGAGCAGGGCTGCACCAACGAGCCTCTCACTGACGCGGATCGCGAGGCATACGGCGAGAGTGGCTACGTCCACCAGTGGGAGTCTGCCGACGAGTGTTGCCAGAAGGAGTTCAAGGAAGACTGCCTGAGCTACGACGAGTGCGCTCCCACCATGAGCCCCACGCCGGCGCCGATCACCCCCAGCCCCAGCTCGTGCGACGAGCAGGCGTTCCACTACACTGTGGATGTGAACGGATCCGGAGAGCAGGGCTGCACCAACGAGCCTGCGACTGACGAGGACTTCGAAGCGTACCACCCTGACGGCGATGACGAGTTCCTTCATATGTGGGACTCTGCCGCCGAGTGCTGCCAGAAGGAGTTCAAGGAAGACTGTCTGAGCTACGACGAGTGTGCTCCCACCATGAGCCCCACTCCGGCTCCGATTACGGCCAAGCCTAGCAAGAAGCCCACCCCGTCGCCTAGCAAGAAGCCCAATGCCAAGCCTACCAAGAAGCCTACTGCCAAGCCGACGAAGAAGCCCACCCCGTCGCCTGTCGTAGAGGAGTGCCACGATCCCAAGTGGTACTTCGTCCCCGGCTCTTCCACGACAACTTCGAAGGACTCCACGTCGACCTCGAAGGATACCACTTCGAAGGACACCACGTCGAGCACAAGCAGCAGCGATACGTCGAGCGACATGGGAGGGCCCAAGTGCGTCTACGACGACCTTCCCGGCTCGTCCACCACCAAGACGACGAAAGGCACGAAGACTACGAGCTCGTCCCACGATGTGGAATACGCGACCGGCAAGGAGTGCTGCGAGGATAATGTGGAACACGGAGACGTGTGCCACATTGAGAACATTTGCGGGGCCACCCACGAGCCTACCAAAAACCCCACTCCCTCGCCGACGAAGCCGGTCGAGATCGATACCCCCGAACCGACGCTTGGCTCAACTACGGCATCTGGCGAGCCTGTCGATACCCCCAACCCGACGCCCGCCCCGACGCTGTGCGAAGAACGAAAGTGGCACATGGTCTCGACCAAGGAGCTCCTCTTCCAGTGCACGAACAGCGACGACGTCGCCGTCGACCTGTACAATTTCGAGACTGTGTATTACAATACCCTCGAGGAGTGCTGCAGCTCGGAGTTTGCAGAGGACGTGGAGGATGTCGCACAGTGCCTGGAGGAAGCGGAGGACGTGTGCGTGGAACCCGTCTTCCCCGTTCCTACCTATGCCCCGACGGAGGAGGTGACGGGAGGATCCACGCCCACGGTGGGCAAGGGTGCGGAGGTCGAGGGGTTCGACCCACCAGTGGGCCCAAGGAGGGGTCTGAGGGCCGCTTACTAAGAGGCCAACCCGTGTTGTTGAAGCGAGATAGAGGGTGATAAGCGAAGATATGTGTGTTGTCTGGGCTCCATATTTCTCATGAGAGGATGCATGTTTAGAAGAAGATAGAAGATTGATGAAGCGTAAAAGAGCAATCGCCGTGAATGCGCCCTTTGCACCTGCTTTCCCTTCCCTGCATTGCCAATTGTGCGCAAGACAGCACCCATTGTTTTGTTGAATCTCGTTCCCTCTCCCAGAGAGAACCAGCTTCTCTGGAGCACTTTCACTCATCGAACTGCGTGACACCTCAGCGACCCAGCGACACCCCCTTGCAACGCGTCTTCTATCCTTCGGCGTCTGAGCCTTCAGATTCGGAGGAAATGTCGCTAGCACTCAACTCTGACTCGGATGAGGATTCGGCCGCAGCAGCGACAGCATTGGCCCTCTCCTCAGACTCAGCAGTCGGCATAAGACCCCGGCGGATGGAAATGCTGCCCACGCCCTGAATTGAAGCGACCCAGCAGTACTCCCCCGCCAGTCCCTCGCACATGATCCCCAGCTTGCGCCCGTTCAGGTAGGCTGTCAGGGTGCCCGCATCCAAATCGAGGAGCAGTCCGTGCACCGGCTCACTTTCCAACGTAAGTACTCATCGCGTCCCTCCCAATCATGACTCATCATCTGGTTCCCCTCCCAATCGCTGCAATAGCAACGCCCAGAGGATAAGGAGTACATGCAGCTGTTGTGTTGCTGCCTCCCCACCTCTCGCTCCTCATTGGCAGAATCTGCCGCTGAAACTCCTTTTTGATCCAAGTGGGATCGAAATGATCTTCGCTGAGTTGGGTGGGGGATGATGCCAGCCGAGCCACCCCTGCCATCGAAGAATTCCGCGTAGTGCTTCCCTCCCCGCAAGATTTGATTGCTGAATGCCGATTTGGTGCGAGATGCGTGGCCCTTGGCGACGGCCACGCGCGATTTATCTCCCGATGGGTGTTTCATGGTCCGCCCCACACGCCTGTCGAAGATCAAGGGCGATCGGAGCATCGCGAGCTGATGGTACGTCACGATCCAGCTCTCCCCGGGGTACCGCACCAAAGCCGCCTTCTCCGCCTCGGAAACCTCGTTGAGGACCACCCGACGAGCCACCCCCTGCATCAGCGACAATGCCACATCCCCGCCACTGCCTCCTCCCCGATCAACAGCGCCAAAATGACGGCAGGTCGAGGCGAGGCTGGACAACCCCTCCGCGTCCAGATAGGGCGTGACCGA
>JALLAP010001483.1:0-13903 GCA_036939355.1 Thalassiosira profunda | reverse complement strand
GCGCTCACCTCAGACGAGCTGAGGACGGCGGCGGTGGCGACGAGGAAGGCGGCGGACTTCATGGTGGATGGGATATGGTTGTTTGGTTGTCGGCGGCGAATTATGGGAGGAGGGCTCGCCACCGGAGGAGGCGTCAGCAAAGTTGTTGTTCCTTGACGCTGTCGCTTGCGTGGTGTCGCTGGCTGAGGTCGCGCTGAATACAAATCCAGATGGTGTCTGAAGTCTGTCTGTCTCCTCATCCCGCACCAAACAACACCCACAACCACCGTCCCACAACCACCCATCTCCAAGCCCGCGCGCCGAGCCGCTCGCTCCTCCACCTCCAACCTCCTCCAACCCCTTCACAGCCGACGCGCAGGGTCCCAGCGTCCCAGCAGCCAGGCGGCCGAGTAGTAGCCCCCGCCACTAGCAACAGAGTGCACCGTCGACCGATAAGGAGCTTGTTGGCACTCTAAATCTGCAAACCATTTATTGAGTCCACCCTTACACGATGGTGTTCTTCTGCTGTGATGGCTGCGGCGAGACTTTCAAGGTGAGCAGGATCGCCCTCTCACATGATTGGTATTGCCACATCTCTCAACCAACAATATCATTGCGTTTCCCAGAAAGCCAAAGTAGATGCACATGCTACAAAATGCCGTGACTGCTACGCTGTCAGTTGTGTTGAGTAAGTGCACGTGTATCCTCATTTACATCTGCCGGCACGCATCTAATGAACTGTGTACACATTCTATTCAGTTGCTCTCAATCGTTTCCTGGAGGTAAGCGCAAAAGATAGACCCACCCCACATCATCCGGTCAAATGATGCATAAACCCTCTTGCTCGATTTGGATAACTTATCACATGCATCCATGGGGGCCAAAGAAACGTTTTAATTAAACTCTGATGACTTCGCTGTTGCTTGCTTCGTCTATCTCTGAATGGACCCATTCTGACCATTTGCTGTGATTTGCACGCAGATGAATACCGTAATCATACGACCTGCATCAGCGAAGCGGAGCGGTATGAGAAAACAATCTACCGGGGCACTCGCAAACTCGATGACAGTGGAACGGGACACCGACAACACCAACACAATGGCAAGAAGCTCACGCCTCAGGAAAAATGGAATCAAACGATCCAGATTGCGGCCGAGACTTCTCCTCCGGGGCTGAAATCATACATGGACCAACTCGCTATGCAAGAGAACGTTCCCCGGAAGGAGAAACAGTTTCGCAACTTTGCTGCCAATTCGTTGAGGCTGAAAGGCCCAAATGGGGAGAAGAAAGTCGGTGAAATCTGGGCGTTGCTGTTCAAAGTGCGAGAGGAAGAGAAACAAAAGCAGATTGACGAGGAAGAAGCAAAGAAGAAGGCGCAGAGGGAACAGCAAGCAAAGAAAGCGGCGCAGAAGGCAGAGACTCCCAAGATATCCAACAAATCGAAAGCGGCGTCGGTATCATCGGATGACAACAACAGCGAGGAATCGTCTCCCAAACTACCGCCAGAGAAGCAGGTAACCAAGGCAATCAAAAAGGTGCTGAAGCAGGCGCCAAAGAAGCAGCTGAAGTTCAAAGCTCTGAGGAAGCGCGTGCAGGAGTCTCTCGCATTCAAGGCGGACAAAGCTGGGAAGAAGAAGTGGAAGAAACTCGTGCAACAATGCGTGGATGCCAACTCCAAGCGGCTGCTCGTAGACGGAAAGACTGTGACGCTGAAGAAATAAACAGGCGGCAGAGCGCTCGCAGACTTTGCAGTATGATACAATATCATCATCAACTATTATTGACAGATTTCTTCTTTGCCAAACGAGTACTCCTCCGTGTTGCTTTGTTGGATGGATCAGTTTTAGCTGGCTCCGTTGGACGGGTGCGGTTGCGCCGACGAGGAGATGTGGGAAGCTCCAGATCAAAGAGGTGATCTCTGACTCGTATGTTTGCATCTCCGGTAACTATTTCCCGGAATGCATCTCCAAAGCTGCGTCTCTCGCGTCGCCTTCTGCGCGGGGTTCGGGACGAGGTTGACAGTTCGTCATCTTCTTCTGACTTTTGCCTCCTGGGCGATTTGAGTATCCTCTGAACTGTTTCTTCAGCTTCAGCCACTTCGCTAGTTGCATTTGGTGCTTCTTTTCGAGGGGTTTGGATTGGGCTGGTGCTGTCTCTGTGTTCGCCGGCGAGTTTCTTCAGACGCATCGCAGACGAGGCCAGCCGACTCTTCATCACTGGCGAAATCATTGAATTGAATGACTTTTTGCTGGGCGATTTCGTGCGAGACGGAGTCATCCGCGGAAACAGAGAGGTGCTGGGCCGGGATGGAGTGCTGAAAAGAGCAGATTTCTTGTGCCCGCGTCGAGAAGGTGTCGCATAGATGTCATCATCATCCTTCTCCGGTGGTTCATCAGCAATCTTCGTTTCTTCCTCCTTTTGCTCTCTATCCATCGGTGCAGATTGTGATGAATCTTCGGCTGGAATCGTTTTCTCGTCTTCGGGCGTATCGATGTCCATCAATACAAACTCTGATGCATCTCCTCCCGGCATCTCTTCTTCTGACGTCGTAGATTGCACATTATCATCAATAATCCGAGGCGGAAATGCCCCTGCTGGAGGAGCTTGCGATATTTCTTCACTTCCCATCGTCCCAGCGCGTTGCTTCTCTTCCTCGGTGGCCAGAACTCCCGGCAAGACAAACCAGTCAATCAGCCGAAATGGCAGCATGGCTAGTTGATGCAAAATCCATCGCTTTGGATCGTGATCCACCAGCTCGTGCATTTTGTGCACGCCAGGGACGATCACGAAGTCAAAGCAATACGATATCACGGGGCTCAGACCGGCGCTGCCGTCCCCTCCCCCACTCTTCATCCCCGTTGTATGTTTGGTTGATATGTGAGAGCGAGTTGAGAGTGAGGGGACGACGAAGGCGGCCGCAAGGAAGACCATCTTGAAGTAAAAGTAGAATGGAATGAAGAACCGCACGAAGTATTCCACCCCAATGGCGACATAGAGGGAGTGAAAGGCCAGGATGGTCCATCCCTGCAGCACTTCGTATTCCACGGCCGAAATGGAATTGCTGTTGCTGGTTCCATCGCCCTGCAGACGAGACCGCGAGCGGCGGAGAGATTTTATTGTTTTCCACGACAGGCGCGCCACCGAATAGTGCAGGAGGAGGGCACAAAAGGCTTGCGTCATGCTTATTGGCTGCTGGAAGATTACCTAACGCGGTTAGCGTCGACGGCCTCGTACCCGGTTGATCTGATTGCACACACACCCAGCGACCACCCTAAGAGGAATTAAACGGCGGCGATCGCGGCTGGTTGGCCGGGACGCCGCCGCCGCGCCGCCGCCGCACGTTCGATCGTTGGCTTCGTCCTTGCCGGTTTGGTTTGGAATTTGGAAGGGAGCAAGGGAGAGCTTACCTACGTAGGCCACGAAATAGTAGGTAAGTACGTACGGAGCCCACCTTCCCCAGCTGCAAAACTAACACGGAGGAGAACGGGCTATCAATTGGCAAAAGCATACTTACAATATTGTATTCTTCTGTCATAAGCTGCGCTGCTCTTGATATCCATGATGTGATCCCAATGGGCGTCTCTTTCTGCTCAATGTGCCTTTCTTTCGGCACTAGATGTTTCAATCTCTTGTGATGATATCATGAAGCACATCTCCGCTGCGAACGCTCGTCTTCGACACGGTAAAAAGAATCTGCGTGAACGCCACATCCTCCACTTCCTCGTCTTTCATTTGGTGTGGTTCCGGGGCCTCGTCCGCCAGGGGTGCCAGTGGTCCAAATCTCATCTCTACGCCGAATGCACCCCATGGAGCCCGTTGCACCCCAAGAAAATGATACCGAAACTCTGCGTACACGTCCCCATAGCTGGAATTACACCTATCGTCGTCATATTCTCCAATTGATGCAACCTTTACTCCGTTCACGCGAATCTCGGCAGCCATCGCCTTACTGATCGGGCACGTCGGATAAAGATCGTTGGTCAAATCCAACGCGAAGACTAAGGCATCATCGTCGTCCAATTCCTCCTCGGCGTCTTGTACCTTGCCGTGCGCGTAGACGGGCGAGCCACCCTCGCCGGTGATTTGGACGCAACCCCCGAACCTCGCCGATTGGAGGGCCGCGGCGCGGGTCTGTGCAATCTCGGCGCGCAACCGCTGGTTCTCCTCTTGCAGTTCCGTCACCACGCGACTTTCGATGACGGCCGCCACGAAGGGCGCTAGATCAGACATGTCGCGTCAGCTGCACTTGCCCCGGCAGAGTCCAGAGGCGCCGGCGAAGGCGCGGCGGAGATAGATGGATGATGCGATGCGGAATGCGGAGATGGAGAAGACGGATGGAAGGAGTTGCAAAAGTCTGGCACCTGGCGATGGCATGTATTTTGTACTATCAGGCAGCCACAAGCCCACAATCCTGCGGCGGACGTTGCTAGCCCCCTTCCGCAACATGGGCAGCTCCAGCAACCATCAGACGACGTTCATAGTCCTCGGCGTGGCGGCCATCGCCACGGCCGCGGCGGTGTGGTACCTCAGCTCGAAGCAGGACGACGATGGCTCCGCCAACAAGTCCACGAAGTCCCTCCCCTCCAAAGATGTGGACTCGGGCATCACCCCCACCAAATCCAACCAGACCGCCGCGGCGCGCCCCTCCAAAGCGTCCGGCGCCTCAACGTCTGCTACCACGGCCGCCTCCTCCAAGTCCTCGACGGACGACGCCGACAAGGTCTTGCACAGGCGCATCGAAGAGATCGATCGGGCGGGGAAGGCCTTATTCAAGGAGAAGAAGTTTGTGGAGGCCGCCGAGACGTTCACGGAGGCGCTCGATTTGATCGAGGCCAAGCGCGGGGGGGGATCCAAGTCGGCCAAGGATGGAGAGTCGAAGGGCAGCTCGTCTCTGACCCGCCAGGTGATTACGCTGACGAACAACCGCTCAGCCATGTACGAGAAGGCCAGCTTCCCGGACCTGGCCCTGGCCGACTGCGACGCCGTGCTGGAGTTGGACCCCGCCCACACCAAGGCCCGCACGCGCCGATTGCGCATCCTGGAATCGCAGCAGCGGCACATGGAGGCGCTCGTCGAGGTGTGCGCCCTGCAGCTCAAGTTCATGAACGACAACCGGGACAAATTGCGGTTGGGATTGCCGCCCACGGGCCACCCGCCCGTGAGCCAGAGCAAGGTCGAGGAATTGGTGACGCTGCTGCAGCCGGGGGAATTGCAGCGGGCGCAGGAGGCGCTGGATGCCAAGGCCGTGGGGGACCGGGCGCTGCCCAGTCCGTACACGATCACNGCAGCGGGCGCAGGAGGCGCTGGATGCCAAGGCCGTGGGGGACCGGGCGCTGCCCAGTCCGTACACGATCACTCAATTGCTAAAGAGCTTTTCGGGGTACAACAAGTGGATGGGGGAAGCGGCCAAGGGGGGGACCGCTGCCAAGTTCACGAGCCAGATCGAGGATTTGCTCGATCACGTGCCGCGAAAGAGCTTGGTGGCCTTTGCAGATAATGTGGCCACCAAGGCGACGCTGCTGCTGAATCGGGGGAGGAGGTATGCGTTCGAGAAGCAGTTTGAGCAGGCCGTCAAGGACTTTGACGATGCGTTTGCGTTGGCGGAGGATGCGGCGGGGAGTACGGAGGGGGATCACGAGGAGGTGAAGACGCAGATCGTTGCCGCCATGGAAAAGGACGATTATGCCCGGCTCCTGGAATGGTCGGGCATGTGCCGGCATCTGCGATACGAGCTGAAGGGGGCGCTGGCGTGCTACGAGCGCTGCTCGGAGCTGGAGCCGGAAAACACCGAACTTTTGGTGAAGAGGGCGGGCGTGAAGATGGATGGTACAAAACACTCAGAGGCCGAGGCCCTCTTTGCCGAGGCGTTGACGCTCAACCCCACCGCGTCCGACGCCCTCCTTCATCGCGCCAACCTGCGCATGCTGCAGCAGCGCGTGGCGGACTCGCAGTCGGACCTGGAGACGTGCATTCGTCTGTACCCCAACAACCTGCTGGCGCGGCTGAGACTGGCCACCGTCCACATGGCCAAGGAGGACATGGACGGCGCCAAGCGAATGTTGGACCAGGCCGAGGAATACGATCCGGAATCGTCGGAGGTGCACTGCTACCGCGGCGAGCTTCATTTTGCGAAGGGGGAGTTCGCCGACGCCCGGAAGGAGTTCGACGCGGCGATGAAGTGCGATCCGACCAATCCCACCCCGTACGTCAACGCGGCGCTCGCCGTGATGAACACCCCTCCCACCAACGGGTCGATGGTCCCCGACTTCAACGAGGCCACGCGCCTGTTGCACAAGGCGATCGAGGTCGATCCCATGTTCCACGCGGCGTACGTCCAGCTCGGCCAGTTGAAGCTCAGCATGGCGACGGATTTGACCAAGGCCCGGGAGGTGGTGGAGCTGTACGATCGGGGATTGGAGTACTGCCGGACGCCGGAGGAGCTGAAGGACATTTGCAGCATGAGAATACTGACGGTGGCGCAGATCGACGCCGCGCACGCTCTGAGAATGGAGACGCTCAACATGCAGTAGAAAGTGGCGTTGTATCTATGGATGCGCAGCAGAGGAGCTTGGCAATTGGCAGTGTTGATCCCATTTGATGTGAGGAGTTAAGTAAGCATAGACCATCAAGCGTTGGAGCTGCCTACCCTACGATATGCAGCAAGCACGAGGTAAAGAGAAAGGGTCTCTGTGGGCGTGGTTGGCATTTGGGTGGGTCTTGAAACTGTGCACGGCTGATCTTGGCTGAGCCGTTTTGCAAGATCCCCATCGAGATATGCGGAATCCGTACTGATTCTACGCAAGGTTCTACTTACATACGGCATTCTTGGACCAACCAGCTCGCTCAACGGTCAAAGTCAAAAGCAAGAAGAACCCCCCCAACAAGGACGGTGCACATGAACCTTGCGGCGTCCAACGAGCAAGAGCACCACGACCTAGACGCCACGCATAGCACCTATAACTGAGGAACGACGATGACATCGGCGGCCGATAAGTCCGCAAACGGCGGCAGCTACGGGCGGGAGGAGTCCTGGTCGGTGGCAGTTGCAGCAGCTCACTTTGGGAGTGAGGACAGCGAGGTCCCGCCGGTGACCTCCTCGCCCTCGGACTCGGGCTCGGCCCCCTCCCTGGACGAGGCGCGGGACGTCCCGCCGGCGGCCTCCCTCGTCACGGAGGTGAGCCTGGCCGCCGAGGAAACGAAAGAGGAGACCGATTCTCTGCCCAACGGCAGCGTCAAAGAAAAGAAGACCGACGCCGACATGCCAACCGACGCGGACGACATTCCCGACCTCTCCTCTCCCACAAACTCCGCCTTCCGCCAATCCCTCGACGAGGAGGCGCGGGCCAAGGATCAGCAGCGCCAGCGGGAGGCCGAGCGGNTCCGCCTTCCGCCAATCCCTCGACGAGGAGGCGCGGGCCAAGGATCAGCAGCGCCAGCGGGAGGCCGAGCGGATCGAAACGTCCAAGGCGTTGCTGAGAGAGAGCTTCCACAGCCTCACCGCCCGGGTGGACGCCCACGGCGAGTCCGTGCTGACCAAGCCGGAGCGGACGTTTTTGGAGATGCTGCTGGAGAGCGACGGCCCGGGGGCCGCGGAAGCGTGTATGGCCGCCCACAAACGGCTGATGGACGGGAACCTCTTCTGGGCCGTCTGTGGGGGCGCCGCGGGGGAGGTGGCCGAGAGCATGATCCCGGGACACAACTGGCGCACGCAGGACAGCGCCGTGAGCTTGAACAGCCTGCAGCAAAAGAGCCAGAATGGGGACTGGGTCGAGGATTGGGTGGCCAAGGGCAGCCGGAGCGGCAGCCAGCACGGGAGCAAGGACGAGGACGAGAAGAAGACGGACATTCCTGCCGAGACTCCCACCCCCACCATCCGGAACAACAGCGGTGTGAACATCGAGCCCCCGGCGCCCCCTCCCCCCGGCGGCAAGGCCCATTCGTCCAGCCACGGATCCATCGGCGAAATCCTCAAGCCCTACGATTTGCAGCGCCGCTCCTCCGAGGCGAGGCTGAACCGATTGGAGTTTCGCCGGCGCCAAAGCTCGCTGGGGAGCTGCTCCACCGCCCGATTGTTCCAGGCGCACGAGGCGGGGTTGACGGTGTCAGCGGCGGGGAGCGCGCGGAGGAACTTGCAAAGGCTGGGATTGCCCATGGAGAAGGGGATGTTTGCCCCTCCGCCCATGCCGTTGGGCAAGGATGAGCCAGACGTCGATGCGACGCCCCAGAGGAAGGGAGGTCAGAAGGAAGAGGAGAAAGATCCCAACGCCACCATTTTGACGGGCAACCTCCGAAAGACGTTGAGCAACAGAGAAGAGGAGAAGGAAGAGAAGCTGGGCCTGCAGCTGCCAAAGGAAGCCATCCAGGGTTCTACGTTCCAGAAGGTTTTGAACAAAATGGACGAACGGACCATTCGCCGCATCGAGAAGGAGGAGCGCGCAAAGCAGAAGAAGGAGCAGCATTTGAAGGATGAGCTGGACATTCTTTCTGTTGGAGCACCGTCCACGGCCGTGTTCAATACCGGAGGGTGCATCAGCCTGTTCAGCATGTCAATTCTGCGGCGCATGTTCGCGAGCAAGCAATTCAGCTTCCATCGGAGCAGCTCGAGCTACACGCGGGCCGAATCCTTCCTGGGGTCGAGCAGCAACGGGAGGTCGGGGAGCGAGTTCCTCACCGATTCCAATGGCGACGACTCCGGCAAGTTCTTGAGCGATTCTACAACTGACGACAGCGACAAGGTGGATGGCCGCGATGACATCTTCCGCGCCACTCCACCGAGGCGTGGCACGACCGATCAAGATAGGCTCAAGAACCTACTCGTCAATGCCGGGTTCCGGGGCGAGGCGGACGACGAAGAGGAGTTTGGACTCGTGGTGGATGCCGAGGCGGAAGATGACTTGGACATTCTGTCTGTAGGGACGGGGAGGAACTCCATTGTTGCGTTGCTCAAAGAGGGCGGGCCCAGCTACCGCGACGTGGACATGTTCCGTGGTTCGGACGACGAGGATGAGGGAAAGAAGTCGACAGACAAACTGAGGGCCGCTGACATGAAGAAGAAGAGGCAGGGAGCCGAGGCCCTGGACGGGAAGAATGAGAAGCTGCCCCAGTCGCTGGATGTGAAGAAGATGACCAGCTCCCTCGTCTCGTCCCTGGGATCGAAGTCCTCCCATGGCTTGCTCCCGGAATCTCCCAAAGTCAATGGAGCACCAAGTGACGACGCCAAGGATGTCTCGCCGGCCAACTCTGATGTCGGGGAGCTCCCCGATATCCAGAAGCTGTCCCAAAGTGAGCGCGGCCCTCCTCGCCACCGCAAGCGCAGCACGACCATTGGTGTGCTCAAAACGTCGAGCTCGTCGACCAACAACGACAAGAGCTCTCCCTCGAGGAAGTACAAGCGCAGCGTGTCCTGGAACCACCTGGTGTTCGACAAAAAGGAGACTCAACAGGCGATGGCGTTTGCCCGGCAAGATTCCGCCGCCTCTCTGGCGTCGGTGGCAAGTGGGGGCGCATTGTCCGTGATTTCCTTCCCCAATCTGAGGCGCGCGGCTCCCCTGCGGTCGGATTCGATGGCGAGCATTGCCAGCAACGCGTCGTCGGTGATGCCCTTTCCACCTCCGTTGAGGCACGGCGTGCCGCTGCGGTCCGACTCGATGAATTCCATGGCGTCGTACCTGTCGCCCTATCCCATGCTGTCCCGCGCACACTCGGTGCACTCGCCCCGGCCTTCCTTCTCCATGACGGGCATCCCGCCCCTGATGCACGCGCATCACGTCTGGTCGATGAGTCAGATGTCGCTGGCCACTGCCGACCTCACGGTCGATGACGACGATTCTCTGAACTCGGCGGACTACGTGGAGAACAGGGCGGGTCGGCCCAATGGTGCTGCGTGGCAGAATCCGATGATGAAGCCTCCCCTCCACAACCGGATCAAATCCTCTTCTTCGGTCGCTGAAGGAGAACACGCCGTGTTTATTCGCCAGGCATCGCGCAACGACTTTTATGAGGGCGCTGGAATCGAGATCGAAGAATCCCCTGTTGGCCCGGAATCTCTCCACGACGCTCGCCGGTTCCGAAGTATGGTCTCGCTCGGCGACAGTGTTCATTCCAGACGCAGCATCCGCTCGAGGGCGTCGAGAAGGAGCCAGGGAAGCTTTGCTCGCTCCAGCTCCAGAAAGGGCTCGATGATCGGCACGACGATGTATGTGGACACGGCGATGGACGACGGCTTCATCGTCAAGGAGATTGACTTCGAGAGGCACACGAGCGAGATCCTCCGGTCCTTGAGCAACGAGGATTTGCCTTCGAGCCACCACCTCGAGACCATCAATGGGTCTTCCAAAGCGGGGAGCAGGATCAACGAGCCCAGCTCGGTCGCTCGGGTCCGTGGAGACAGCTTGGAGGTTGGGGCATCTGAGTCCTGGGACCTCGAGAGCAATGCCTCTTTCGCCGCCAACGCCTGGGGAGTGCTCGAGGACGAGTACGCCGAGGGCTACGGAGCTATGAACACGTTGCCGTTCCAGATTTTGGGCACGTCGGCCACGGACATGGAGTGCCACCCGCATGTTCTCTCACCTCCTCTGATGGAGAGCCTCCAAAACTTCATGCCCGCTGGCATCTCAGAGACCAACTTCTGGTTGAAGTACTCGCTCGTGAGGGACGGTGCCTTCCTGCCCTCGTTGCTGAAGAACATCCGCGGAACGAAGTACACTTTGATTGCCATCGAGACGGTGGAGGGAGAGGTTTTTGGCTCTTTTACGTCTTCGCCCTGGCGCAAGAACTGGAACTACTATGGGGGCGGCGAGTCCTTCCTCTGGAGGATGCGGCGTACCCGCTCGGAAAGGGATGCGCAGAGGTCGGTGATCGATCAGGCCAAGCTCGAGAGCGAGTTGGATGTTTTTTATTGGACCGGGAGGAACGACCTGGTTCAGTATTGCACGACCGACATGATTGCCCTGGGCGGCGGCACACTTCGCGATGAAAAGCGAGACGATGTCACCGATGCCGGCGAGCAGCGTGATACGGCCCCAGAGGACGAGCAGTCAGAACCCAAGGTGGACAAGGGCGGGTTTGGCCTCGCCATCGACTCCGATCTGCTCAGAGGCACGTCCTCCGCGTGCGCCACGTTCGGGAGCCCGCCCCTGTCGAAGGCCCACGCCGATGGTAGCCCTTTTGAGATCCTGAATGTGGAGTGTTGGACGATGACCCCTTGCATGAACATCGCCGACGCCGAGAACCTTGAAATGAAGACGTTGTTCTTGGATGCATACAGCCGAGAGCTGTGAGATCTGTGTTGGACATAACTTAAATGTGATTTATTAGACTAGACCTAACGGTCCATTCCGGACACTGACCAGAGTCCTTCCGCGGCCTCACGCATTCACACCCCTGTCAACCTCTAAACCTTCACCGTCGTCGGGGTGATCAGAAAAACCTTGCTTTGCGGAGGAGTAGCCCTCTTCTCCCTCATCGTCGCTGTCCGACGGGCTGTCAACCAGAGTTGTGTCGAATTCAAGGTCATTTCCAACCGTGGCGAGCTCCATAACATATGCGTACTCCTTGGCACCCGCCTCTGGAGCCCACAGACACGCGAGGCACACCAATACCGCGAGGTAATTGACTTCCCAAACAGCGCTCAGTACCCATCCGTTCTCCTCCTCGTTTATCATCCGTTGGTCGTTGTACGAGTCGACGACTCCAAAAACCGTCCAGACGATTGCAAATAGAACGGAGAGAAGGAGAATCAACCGCAGTCTGAGATATCTCTTCAGTTTGCGGCTTTGATTCATCTCCTCCAAGTATTGCATTGTGCCGTTGAGCGCGTTGAAGATCCACAGATAGAACGTGACGTCGATGAAAGCAGTGACGAACGTCAAAAGTGTAACAATGTCGATGATTTCCGTCTCCGTCTCCACACTCAGCACCTCATTCTCGGTGATGGCGAGCACCGTCATAACATCCCGCGCCGCCGAGGTGCCAGCGTAGGCAATCCCAAGAAGTATCACTTTGTTCATCTTGTCGCCAAGCGTGTCGCAAGTCACTCCCCATCCCAGGCAGAGCATCACTATCAGACAGCGAGAGATGGCGCGCTTGCAAACGCCCACGATCACTCCCGTGTAGAGCGAGAACCAGAATCGGTCGCCATCGACGTTCCACACCCACAGATCTCCGCACTTGAAGAACACTTCCAAGAGCCCAATGCCGATTGTAGCCGCCATCCACTTTTGGATGGGGATCAATTCATCGCGATACATGCTCATCTTCAAACCGTACCACACAAGAAGGACGGCGTAGAAGATCGTCAGGGCCAAGAAGAAGTACATTTCCCCGAATAGGTTTCCGGGCAGATATCCGTGCGCTGACTTCCAGATGTATTCTCCCGAAACGGTAAGGTTGCGCCCCATGATATCGTTGCAGTTGGCGATGACGAGCGTGTACTTTCCAGTCCCAGCATCGGCCTTATCCTTCAACTCAAGCATGCCCGACTTGACAGACCTCTTCCAATGTCCGGAGGGCGGTACGCCAAGAGGTACGTGCTGCCCCGAAAACTTGTCGGAGTCCACAATGAGCCGGCCCTCCTGCTTCGGTCCACCGCTGCACAGGCCGAGGGACGCGGCGTCGTCGGAACAACACCACCGCAGGTTCCCCACGCCATCGTTTGCGCCCACCCCGAGTTCAGTCCAATCGCAGCCCAGCCGCGTGTTGGCACACGATGGCGGCTGAGCAGGGAGTGCAGTAAATTCACCAACAATAAATGAGATTGACACACATGATAGGCACAAATAAGATGGGCTGGCTTACCTCATGAATGAGCACAATGTCCACATACTGGATAGGGAAGAGGCGCCGTTTGTCAGATTGGCCCACTCATTGATTTGTTGCAAAGCACATGCACCAACACACAAAACTTACCGTCGATCCGGAGACTTCCCCATCCAGATGTCTGTTCCCCCCGTCGTCGCCCACCATATCGTCTCCCTCGAAGCCCCCGCCCTCCCCATCGTCGTCCCACCCCCCGCTCTTCTTTCCGGGGAAGAGCTTTCCCCCGGACGCGCCGTCGTCGGCCGTTTCGAACACGAGGTTTGAGATATCGACAAATCCTGGCGTTACCACATAACCCTCAGAGTAGTGAATGTAATTCGAGGCCGCGTTGATGGGGCCGTCGAAGCGGCGGAACTCGGCCCCGACGCCGGCGGCCAAGGCAAGGACGAGGAGGGACTTCATGGTCAAGTGGTATGAGCCGCCAGGGTTGGGTTGCACAGGAGGCGGCATCCGGGGGAAGTGAAAAGAAACGGATCTTTCAGACTCGCTCGCGCGCCCCGCCAGCAGACATTGGCGGGCGACGGACAGGCGTTTTGAGGAGGAGGAAGAGAGAGAGAAGAAAGAGAGGGAGGAGAGGAGGAGAGGAGGAGAGGAGAAGAAAGCGAAGGGCTGGGAGGACGCAAGGGAGGACTCTACAATAACAAATGTGCTGAGTATGAAGAGCCATTCTATGTGTTCTTACTAGACCTAGCTGAGGCGAGCAGTGCTGCAGTGCTGCAGGATGCTGCTTTGCCTTACTGCTGCGGAGCCGGGGCAATGACGTCGTCAATCTTAGAGAGAACAAAAATGAGATGCATAAATGCAGAACCGCAGAATCATATGATTGTGCACTGAAGCGGCCTCACCTTCAATATCATCTTCACCACCTGCGTGGCCAGCTGAATCTGTTCCTGCTTTCCAATCAACGTCTCAAACACTCCGACGTCTTTCATGTTGCAGTGGTGGTATCCGTCCTCGGTGGGCTCCTGGGTGATGCCCAGGCCAATGAACGGGCATCCCTCCTTCAACTGCCTCGACTTGGCCGCCGCCACCTCCTCGATGGGAGAGAGGCCGGAGTTCTCGGCCAGGGCGAGCGGAATGTCGTCCAACGCGTCGGAAAACGCGCGAA
>JALLAP010001478.1:0-15521 GCA_036939355.1 Thalassiosira profunda | reverse complement strand
ATATTGCTGTACGGTCCGCCGGGCACTGGCAAGACCATGATTGCCAAGGGTGAGGCAACCCATGTTTTGATTTGCTTTGCATTCATGCACCCACCTTATTTTCATCTCATTTGCACCGTCGCAGCCATTGCCAAGGAATCGCATGCAACCTTTGTCAACGTCCAGCTCTCGACGATCATGAACAAGTGGTTCGGGGAGAGCAACAAGATGATTTCCGCGACGTTTCAGCTGGCGCGCAAGTTGGCGCCCAGCGTAGTCTTTATCGACGAGATTGACGCCTTCCTTTCTGCAAGGGACGGGACCGAGGGGAGCGCCGTGAGCAGCATGAAGAGCGAGTTTTTGACGCTGTGGGACGGGCTGTTGAGCGAGCGGAGAAAGGGCAGCTCGGCCGATGCCGATGCCAACAACAACTGGAGGGTCGGTTTGGGCGGCGGAGAGGATGGCGGTGCAGCGGAGACATACGATACCGAGCCACCGCTGCTGCCGACGCCTCCCATCATCGTCCTGGGGGCGACCAACCGTCCGTTTGACATCGATCCTGCAATCTTGCGACGCCTCCCGCGATCGTTCGAGGTGCCGCTGCCGCCCTTTCAATCTCGCCTGCAATTGCTGCAACTCTTCCTACAAAAGCAGGATATGACGCCGTCGGCGAGGGACTTCCTCCCGAAACTGGCGCGGTTGACGGAGGGGTATTCGGGAAGCGACCTGAAGGAGCTGTGCCGGGCCGCGGCGTGGGAGCCGGTGAGGGAGATGACGACGAGGGCGTCGCAGCGCGCGGTGGGCATCGGCGACGGCAATAGCAACGGAAAGGCATTGCGGCGGACATCGAGCGGCTTCCCGGCACGAGGATCGAAGGCCCGCCCGGTCAACGAGGACGACTTCCTGCTGGCCTTGCAAAAGGTAGGGCGAACGGGCGATTCGGCGAGGCAGTTCCACAAGAAGGAATTTCTGAGGGGTCGCGAGGAGAGGGCGGCCATGGAAGCGGACATATCGAGGGAGGCCGCTAGGAGCGACAGGAAGGCGGGGCGACGGCGGCAGGAGGATGGTGATCGAAACTTGAACGATCAGCTGGCCAATGTGGACATGCAACAGCTCATGGCGATGGCCATGGCTGCCGCAGCTTCCTCGATGGAGAATGATCCTGACACTCCGTCCAGTGCCGACATTCCCGATATGTCGTGATGTATACGGTATCTGATAACGATAACTCACTAGTACTGTACGAATTGCCCGCAATCACACCTCCTCATCTCAGGCAACAGGCGAGTAACCTCGCGATCCGTGTATGATTGCTTGTTGATAGCTAAATACAGTCTACTCCAGAGGCTCGTCCGATAACGAGTGCATGCTGTTTTCTATCTCTTCTGCTCCTCGTCGTCGGGAAGCGACGGAGGCTCTCTCGGCAGTCCAAGTTGCTCATACAGCCCTTTGATCTTCTCTTCCGCCAGCTTGCCACCCTGCTTGTAGCCGTCTTCCATCGCCTCCGCGATCGCCTCGTTCAGCTCGTCGATCGAAAGCACGCCGCCCTGGAACTCGGACGCGGACGCCGAGAATAGAAAATTGGGGTCCACTTCCGCAGCCACTGGGCGCTGGTGGCCGTCGAACGTGACTTTGACGCCTCCCTTTCGGCCGTCCCCGCCGAGGGCGATGCCCCCGCCCGCCCCGCCCTTGCTCTTCCCCACCACCGTCGCAGCGGAGAGCTCGTCCATAATAGCGGCCGTGCGTTCCGCGGCCTCCTGCGATCGGCGGTGGTCCTCCATCATCTTGGCCGTGCGCTGCATCGTCTCTGCCTCCTTGGCCGACTTTCCCGCAAAATCGTTTGCATCTCCCTTTGCAGCATCGCCGTCGCTTTTCTGGAAGAACCAATTGAACGGCGGCAACGCGCGTAGCTCCGTGTTGGTGTTGCGGTGTGATGCACGGCGTTGCCTCGATTGTGGGATGGTGAATGCCGAGGTGATGGGCGGCCGATTCGGGAGGGCAGTGGCCCCAAATATCCAGAAGATCGCCGCGGCGCGCATGGCGATGTCAGCTTTGCAAATGAGCAGTTGGATAGCCGCTGGATGCGCTTTGCAATGGCGAAATGAAGCCGTGTGACACTGTCGATGCAATAGTTGCAATGGAGATATCTCACCCACGTGACACGCGTGATGGGTGATGGGTACAAATGCTATCGGCAGCCGAACATCACCAGATCGCAGGATGTTGCAGGCGCAGCCGACACGCAGAGTCCCGTCCGTCGGATGCGTTAGAGTAGGCAGCGCGGTGCGAGGGGGAGTAGAGGAGGTGGCGCCGCCAGGGGATTGGGTGTCGGTTCTGCCTGTCGAAGACGAATGGAAGACGGAAGAGATGCCACTTTGCTTCCCTCCAAATTTATTATGTGTTCCTCTATGGAATTGTCTGTGAAGAGGATAAGAGGAAATATCTTCAAACCAACACCCGACACGCACACACACAGCGTGCAAGCTAGCATGGTATCCGCAGCCAATTTCGAGAAGGTCGCCGCCCTCGTCGGCGACAAGAGCACGCCCGCGGCGCGGCCCTCCTCCCGCGCGGACAAGCTCAAACTCTACGGCCTCTACAAGCGCGCCACCACCGAGAGCGCCCAGCGCCCGGCCCGGCCGGGAATGTTCAACATCGACGGGCGGATGAAGTGGGACGCGTGGGCGGCGGAGGACGGGAAGAGCCCGGAGGAGGCGCGGGAGGCGTACGTGGAGTTGGCGAAGGAATTGGTTGGGCAGCCGGTGGAGGATTTGCTGGCGGCAGAATGAAGAGAGATGAGGGCGGGGATTTAGAGAGGATGCGGGGACGAGCAAACTATAAGTACAATATTGAGTGTCGTTGTAAACAGGGGGGAGATAGATGCAGAGGTAGTTGGGTGCCAAGATCTGCGGAGGGCGCTCCGTGGAGACTGATCGTAAAAACACAATACCCGTTGGAGTACAATTCACACAAAGGATACGGATTGTTGGCTGCAGGAGCGGTTTGTATTTCTCCACAAATTATCCAAGCGTCGGCAGTGGATAGATAATGCAACTTGCAACTTGAGGACTGTGTTGCGAGGCGCGGGGATACAAGTTGAACAGATAACACTACTTGACTCACCAATTGCATCGGTAGTTTATGTATTGCAATGCTTGAGAGGCCAATCCTCTGGATTGCAACTTCATTTCTGCGAAACAAACCACTTCTCATTACTTTCTGCAATGCATATCTACGAGCGTGGCGGATTTGCTGGGACGCAGGGGAGTACAGTGTAGGGCGGAGGGCGGGGTCCAACACTCCGGAGGGCGAAATTAGTCGGGCGCGACTTACCTTTGTCTTGATCTCGCGACCCACCCAGCGCCATTTTTTCCGCGCCGGTTCAGGCGGTTCAGGCGACAGGCCCCGGGCCCTTCCTCCACTCCCCCGGCCGGCAACGATGCAGAACAACCTCTCTCGGTGGCTGCGGGAGGAGGAGCAGGCCGTGTCGCGACGGCGGCGGCCGCGCCCGGGCGTCGGCAATGGTGGAACCGGCAATGAATGTGGGGTGGAGTCGGCGTTTCAATACTCGGTCGACTCAGCTGGAAATTCGAAGTTCGAGGGCCTGTGGCGGCAGCGCCACGAGGGCAACGGCGGGGGCACCGGGCAGCGGCAATATAAATTCGTCGACGGCGCCAATTCAGGTGGCGGCGGCATCGTGCCGTTGGGCGGGATTCGCGCGGCAGTCGATTCAAGCCGGGAACTGCACCGCAGGCGAGAGTCGTTGCCCCCCGCGCCTGCACCGGGGCAGGAGCCGCGCAAGCGGGAGAATGGTGGGGGAGGGACGAGCTCGTTTGCGCCCCAGCCGAATCAGGCGGGGAGCGGTGCGGGGATCGCACCGCCGTCCAATAACCCCTACGGCAACAATAGTTCCGCAAAGCCACCGCCCCCTGCGCGGTCCAATCCCCATGGCGCAGGTGGCTCCTCCAATCCAAATAATGCGCAGCGCAATGCCCCCATGAGAAATGGCAATGCACCGTCGTCGAACATGCTGAACAACTCGGCCTCGGATTTCCAGCTCACGCAGGATCCGTCCAATGCCTTTGATTACGACGACGAGTGCGAGCCGCCCCCATCGGCCCCCGCGTCCAATGCCAATGGTGGCAAATGGGACAATGGTAATAGAAACACGCATCCAAACCCTCCACAGCAGCAGCAACAGCAGCAGGCGAGGGTGTCCACCTCGCCCCCGGGCGGGGAGGCCGAGTTCGGCGACGACGACTTTGGGGGGGACGACGACGAGTTTGCGAATTTGGACCTCGACGTCTCCCGCCTGCGCGCGGCCTCGTCCCAGCCCTCGCCGTACCCCGCGCCGTCCTCCAACAATTGGCAGCAGCAATCGAATAACCAGGGGGGCAACAACTGGCAGCAGTCGAACAATCAGGGGGGCAGCAGGTCGCCCCTGCGCACGATCAACGGGGGAGACGGCTACGCGGGAGGAGACTACGGGGGAAACAACAACCCCTCGTCCTACGGGGGAAACAAGTACGGCCACTCGCACCAGCCCGATTATCCGAGCAGCGGCAACGGCGCCACCTTCGGGGAGAGCTACGACAATTATCAGACTGGGCGCGGGGGCGGGGCGTCCACGTTTGGGGAGAGCTACGACAACAGCTTCCAGGGCAACCATGGGCAGAGCTACAACAACAATCAGGGGGGTGGGTTTGGAACCCACCCCCAGAACGATTACGGCGGGTTCAACAATGGGGGAGGCAACGGAGGGTTTGACAACGGAGGATACGGCAATGACGGCTTCAACAACAGCAATGCAGGCGGTGGGAATGGTGCGCCGCCTCTGTGCCCGGGGCACAACAAGCCCTGCGCCACGCAGACATCGCAGACCGCAACGAACCCCGGCCGGCAGTTTTACACCTGTAACATGCCCCAAAACGAGCAATGCGATTTCTTCGAGTGGGTCGACGGCATGGGAAACAGCGGGGGTGGTGGATTCGATGGCGGCGGAGGCAACAACAACGGGCCGCCCTGCCCGGGCCACGGCGAGCCGTGCATCGTTCGCACGGCCAACACCGCGGCCAACGGGGGCCGGCAGTTCTACAAGTGCCCCCGGCCCGAGGGGCAGCAGTGCGAGTTCTTCGAGTGGGTCGACGGGAACGGCGACGACAATGGCATGTACGGCTCCACGTCGTACGACGGACACGCAGAGTTTGGCACCGGCGGCGATACGAAGGATTTCTACGCGGAGGTCCGGCGGATGTTCGGCCACCCCGGCTTCCGCCCGGGGCAGAAGGAGGTAATCGAGGCGGCGATGCGCGGGCAGGACGCCTTCGTCCTCATGCCGACCGGGGGAGGCAAGAGCCTGTGCTACCAACTGCCGGCGTGGTGCTGCCCGGGCCTCTCGGTGGTCATCTCCCCCCTCCTCTCGCTCATCGAGGACCAGGTCACGAGCATGACCAAGCTGGGCGTGGAGGCGGTCTTCCTGAACGGCAGCCAGGCGTGGGAGGGGGAGCAGCAGGAGATTGTGGCGCGGCTGAGGAACCCCCCGGCCCACGGCGGGATCAAGCTGCTGTACGTCACGCCAGAGAAATTGGCGGCGTCGAACATGATCAAGAACATTTTCACGGCGTTGAGCCAGAGAGGCCTGATCAGCCGTTTCGTCGTGGACGAGGCGCACTGCCTGAGTGATTGGTAAGACGAGAGTCGAAGTTTTGCAGTTGCTTGCTCTTCGTTTCGTCCGATGCTCACATCTGATGCTTTCATCTAATCAGGGGCCACGACTTCCGTCCAGACTACGCCAACTTGCGGCGGCTGCGCATTGACTACCCAAAGGTGCCCATCATGGCCCTGACAGCCACCGCCGACGCGAAGGTCGTCAACGATTCGTGCCGCGCCCTGGGCATGCGCAACGAATACCGCTTTAGAAGCTCCTTCAACCGTCCCAACCTGCATTACGAAGTGCGCCGAAAGGACGGCAAGTCTACCGATATCATTGCTGACTACATTGCGTAAGTGTCGACGATCTTCCTCGTTTGATTCGACACCATCTCGAACTAATTTGCGCTCGCTAACCTTCATTTCACTCGCTCACCAATGCAGCGAGCGTCGGAACGAGTCGGGGGTCATCTATTGCCTCAGTCGAAAGGACACTGAGACTTTGAGCGACAAGCTGAACCAAAAGCTGAGGGAGAAGGGATTTCGCGACGTGCGGGTGTCCTATTATCACGCAGATGTGGACCCCGCGGAGAAGTCCAGGCGGCATCGCGAGTGGAGCTTGGGGCGAATCAGCGTGCTCTGCGCAACCATCGCCTTTGGCATGGGGATCGACAAGCCGGACGTGCGATACGTCATGCACTTTGCCATGCCCAAGAGCATCACCCACTACTACCAGGAGAGTGGCCGCGCTGGCAGAGANATACGTCATGCACTTTGCCATGCCCAAGAGCATCACCCACTACTACCAGGAGAGTGGCCGCGCTGGCAGAGACGGAAACAAGGCGGATTGCATCCTGTTCTACCAGTACAAGGACAAGCAGAAGCTTGAAAGGTGTGTCGCTGTTTGCTTGTGCATCCGCAGAGTTGCAACTATTCCTAACACGTGTTCAACTCCATTGCAGCATGATTCGGAAGAATGCCCCAAACAACCAGGCCACGCAGCGCAAGGTTGACCACCTCTACACTTGCCTTCGGTACTGCGAGAACCAATTCGAGTGCCGCCGCACCCTGCAGCTGCAGTTCTTCGGCGAAAGCTTCGACAGGGTGGGTTGCAACAAGACGTGCGACAACTGCCGCGCTGGAAACGTGGCCGAGAATCGGAACTTGACGGCAGTTGCGAGGGAGTTTATGACGCTGCTTCAGTGCGTGGATGTGCAGAAGAATGGCCGTGGCGTCACCCTGCATTCGCTGACAGAGCTCTGGCGCGGAACCAAGGCCAAGACGCAGACCAAGTTCTTGAACCTCGATACGTTGACCGGCTACGGCAACGGATCGAAGTTCAGCAAGAGCGAAGCGGATACGATCGCCCACGCGCTCGTCTACGAAAAGGTCCTGGAGGAAGTTTCGGTTGCCAACACCCAGGGGTTTAACAGCGAATACGTGCGCACTGGGCCCCGGGCGCATGCGGTGCAGGCTGGGAGCCAGCAATTCATGGTCCGGTTCCCCGTGAAGAAAACCCCTGAGCCGAAGGCCGCGTCGAAGAAGGCGAAGAAGGACAAGGCCGACGGCGACAAGAAACCCAAAGCCAAGAAGAAGACGAAGAAGAAGGCGAAGAAGGGCGATGACTCCATCATTGATCTGGCCGACAGCCCGGAACGATCTTCGGTCGATGAGGAGGTCGGAGCCAAGCGCACCGGCGGACGAGGGTTGCTTCCGAAGAAGCACACCGATGCCCTCTACGCCAAGATCAAGAAGCTTGTCAGCATGTGGGCGGCAGAGGAGCAGATCAATGGCAACAACGTCTTCTGTGAGTCTTTTTGTTTTCGGCATTGCTTTCCTCAACTCTCATCTCGCAACAGAATCTCACCAGAATCGCCTTCTTGTTTAGATTGGAACATTATGAACGGAAACCAGATGAACACTCTTGCGATGCAAGTTCCGACGTCGATCGAGGAGCTGTCGGACTGCGCGCTTCCCCAGAACGTCATCAAGCTGTACGGCGATCGCATCGTGAGGACGGTCACTGCGTACATTGCCACAGAGAATCTGCAGCAGCACGTCGACAGCCGTCCGAAAAAGAAGCGGAAGACGGAAGGGGCCGGCGATGCCAAGGCGGGAGGCCAAGTTGTCATTGATGTGCCGGACGACAGCGATGGAGAGTTCGGTGGCGACGACGACGATTTCTTGGCCGTGGAACTGCCGGGGCAAACGGGTGGCGGTGGGCGGGATCCTCTCTCGCAGAAGGCAGAGCAGGGCAATCCCTACAATCAGAAGAAGCCGGCCGCGAAGAAGTCCGGCGCCAAGAAACCTGCGGCAAAGAAGGCGGGCTCGAAGCTGAAGTCCAAAAACAGGTCGTCGTACTTTTGAGGAGTGAGAGCGGGGGGCGTTCAACCAATCCAGGTTGAGCTGCTTCCTCAAGCACTTGTCTTGCAGAGATCAATATGTACCTATCGGTTGACGCTCTAATGAGTAGAACCTTGATTGAAGCAACACGTCTTTGTCTCTCTATCTCGTGTGGAAGTGTAGACTCTCCTTTGAGCCGCATAAGAGTTTGGAAGGCATCAACAAGGGGACAGGTGTTTGAGAAAGGAGGAGAGACACACGGACCGACGGACGTAAGTACGTACGAGGCGCGAGGGCGAGGGCGATGGGCGATGCAGAGTTGATGGGTTGTCTCCATGCCGCGATGCCGGGCGTCCTCTTCACCTGCTTTCATTGCGACGCATGAGCGGCTTCGGCTCCATCCGTCGTCTGTGGGGCGCCAGCGCCGTCCCCATTCTGTCGACAAATTTGCTCGAGGCTGGGTTGGTCGGTGCTCAGTTCAACAGCGAGCTTACTCGAGTTGCTGTGGAAGCATTTGATGGATTTACAGACGTCGAGACAGCGACGGCATCGTCTTTCACGCCGCAGGAAGATGCGAACGTTGCACGGGGTAGGCGGAGGCGTCGAGCAAAAGGACCTACGCTGCAAAGTTCAGGGGCATCACCACGCGACGTATCGATCGGCAGCTGCGATGCAAACCGAGTGACTCTCAACGACAACTTCTTTGAATACCAGCGAACGCGTGGCTATCGAATGGCTTTTCCGTGCATATCAAATTGCAACGCCGTACGGCAATTGGAGGAAAAATGCATCGTGTATGCCACAGCGCAGTATCTGATGCAAGTATCTGATGGTAACAACTCTCCATTGGCAAAATCGATCGCTACTCAGCTGACATCCAGCGGGGTCGGCCTCTCGATTGATATGTGGGCAGCGGTTCAACGAGGAACGGGTGCGCACCATGCATATCACGTGCACGAGGGAGCAATTGTTAGCGGCGTATACTACAGCAGCTGTCCGCCGGGCTGCGCGCCGCTTGTCCTTCGGCCGCCTTCTAGCGCAGAAGAAGACGAGAATGCAAATCGTCCACACTCTGAAAATGGTGTAGAGGAAGGAGACGTGACAATTCATCCCAAAGAGGGCCAGCTGGTGCTATTTCCGCCTTGGGTATGGCATGGTGTTCCTGAGAGTGGTTCGGGGAAAGCTGGTAGTGAACCGAGAGTGTCATGGGCCTTCAATCTCACTGGAAGATTGGCCGGGATAGGAGATGCGTGGAGCATCACGCAGGCATCGTGACGAAACAACCTAATACACTTCCTGCTCGGTAGGCAACCTATCCATCCACTACTACGACCGATTTGTCATCCTCTGCTTCTTGAGAGCCCTCGCATTCTAATCTATATCTTCTGATCCACATGGTTGTACCAGTCCGATGCTTTGGCGCACGGCTCATCCTCGTCGATGTTTCTCGTCTTGTTAGCCTTGTTCTTGGTTGTCATGCCCGCCTTCACAAAATCGTACATTTCCTCATCGTAGTGCCGAAACTGGATTGCGTACGAGCCGTAGAGATCATCGTAGTGAATAAGCCGCTCGCAGAATTCGACTTCTGACAGATGGAGATTGTCGAGTCCCAAGGCCCTTGCCTTTGCTGCATCGGTTGCCTTTTCGCTGCTCTCGCGATTGAGCCTTTCTTCGCGCGCCTTTCCGCTGTCGTTGGGTTCTGGCTCGCCATTGGCGAGACGAATCAATCGCGTTGGTCCAGGAGGACTAGAGTCATTCTCGCACAGTTCCACTATGTTGTATCTCCACCATTCTACGATTTCGTGCCAAAGACCGCCCGGTCGGCTGAGACTCTTCTTCATGTCCGCGAGCAAACTCCGTTTATTGCTCTCTGGAATAGAGAAGGCTGCGGTGACACCGAGCAGATCGTTCAAGATCACATACTCGCCGCAGTACTCCCAACCGAGCGTAGAAGAGCCAGTGCATCTCTGCACAAACACGCTGAATGGCGTTTCCTCGGGATCAAACTCAACCTCCCCATCTCTTCCGGGATAATCGGAGACGTGAGCCGAGAGTTGGCCTGTGAGGGAGAAGTGGAGCGTGAGATCGCGTGTCATAGGTGACAATATCGAGCATTTTGTGCTTACCTGCATATTGTGGCGCGCCAAAATTCCACTTGCTGCTGTACGCCTTGGCATATCTACCACCCATGCGGGCCCTGCGTTGGTCAGAATCCTTTGGGTAGAGTTCCATGCTTTGGTTTCCTCCTCCGAGCTTCATCATTCCGTCTGCGGATTGACGGGCCAGGAGCACACGGTCGCCATACTTTCGACTAAACTTCGCTTGCCTTTTCTGTAGGGCTTCGTATGTGGGTTCCTCTTTGACCACAGGATCCTCTGCTGCCTTGCTTCCCGATTGCAATTCATCCTTCTTGGACTCTTCAGAGTCAGTCTCGTACTTGTAATCCTGGGACTTGACCGTAACCTTCTTATCAGGGCAATACTGGAAGGAGCAAACGAGCAAGCAAACAACTGAGTGAGCAGCAGAGTTTATGGCAGAACCCCTCTTCGGGCAACAAAGATTTCTCACCTCTACGCAATCTCCCACGAACACCCTTGCCTTCTTCTTGCAAGGGGCTGGAACGCCAGTCGAGGCGTCACTCTCGCTTTTTACCTTTGCGGGTACAGGTGTCACTACAGCACCAGAGGATGAAGTCACTGCACCATCTTCAAGCAACGAAGACGACTTGACTTCGTTGTACGCGTCGCCTTCCCCTTGCTGGGTGGCAAGGCTGACGTCGGACAACGAAGCCTCGTCCTCGTCGCTCGAACTGCAAAGATCAATCACGGAGTCCATATGATGTGTTGATGTCTGACGAGACTCTTGTGAGAGTGTATCACACGAGCGCCTGTCGAAAAAACCGAAGGCACCAGGGCGAGCGAACCGAGCAGGGCGAGCGGAGGGGAGAAGAATCGATCAGCGGGAGGGTGCAGTCGACTTCGTAGGTATCGTATTGATGATGTGCGTGCGTCGCGAGAGGCGGCGGGGAATCTTTTCCTTTCCCAGCGTCGGTTAGCTAGAACTTTACGTACTTATCTACGTAGGGACCGGCAGCAGCAACAGGATCGACCCTTTCGCTTCACCACCTCCGTCGCCGGAATGGCGTGGTAGGTAGAGAACACACACTCGCCTCTTCGAATGCACTCGGCCCATCAATCTTACGTCCCGTGCTCCCTCTTGAAGAAGTTCCTATTGTTCGCGACCCACCCGTCGGGCCACTTTCCCGGATCCTCCGCGTCGGGGAGCGCCCAAACCCTCGCCCCGTGCTTCCACGCGCAATATGGAAATGATACCTGGTCCTGCGTCGACCGCAGTACGTTCTCCGCCCACCAGCAATCCAGGAATTCCCGCGTCTCCCTCTTTCTCAGGTCGAACATGACCTACAAGTCACGTACACGCCATACTTTCCGACGTTAGACTCGACGCCTTTGTATTCGTCAAACCATGATTCGTTAAGGAACCACTTCTCCCGGAAACCCTCGTTGAGGTAGTACTGGTACTGCCGGTCGACTTCCTGCCGCGGCCCGAACCCCCTCTTCTTGCCACCGTACTTGCCCGTCATGCTCCGTCCCGCCTCGCTCGACACGAGGCCGTCCCGCAGTCCCATCCTCTTCGAGGGCCGGCCGTCGGAGACGTAGACCACATAATTCTGACCCCGCGCCGCTCGATCCGCCATCCGTCCCATGAACGTCGGGTCGCGTATCTGTATGGTACCGTCGAGCCACACCACGACGTTGCACCCGCTTCACGAATCTCCGGGACCCGATGGAACTGCATTTTGTAGAATTTAGCAACGTTGAACAAGAGTGGTTCCGCGCTCCTGCAAAGTCGGGACGGGCGCAGTCGTCGCGCCAAAGCGAGGAATTCACCCGGACGCGCGTCCACGCAGTGGTGCCGTTGCCACCATCGAGGATCTGCTCCTGGTCGGTGGCGACGAACAAAGGAGAAGAGGGCGAGAGGGGTTCGAGGGGCTCCTTGACCGTCCGCTCATAATCTCCCAATATTGCCGTGATGCCGCAGATCTTCACGGGATCGTCGGGCTGCAAATGATCGTAGAAATCGTCTGTGGTATTGGCGGCGAAAGTCGGCCGGATGCGATCGAGCACTTTGCCGGCCTCGGTCAATTCCGCCGCGGATCGATTCCATCGACTTGCGGCCAGCAAAAGAAGCGTCGGCCATGTCGCAATCAGGAGCCTTCGTCGCCAGCGCCGGTCGTCTGATGATGCCGCTGCTCTGATGGATGCTCGCGGCATAGCTGCGTCAGCTGCAGCTGCAGACGAGTGTGCACGTGCACCCTGCCACCGCTCGCCCACTGATCTTTGCAATATATATGTAGTGCACCTCGACAGCTTGCAACTACCACCCTCATTGCTCCCGGTCGCCGCCCGCGGGCGGCGGGGGGCTGGTTTGGGGGCCGTTCCAGGCAGAGCGCCGAGGATAGGTGGCTGGTATCTTTTCCCGCCAAAAGCGCCGCGCGCCGCCGCGGCCACAAAAAGAGGCAGGAGCAGGCTCGAGGCTCAGGCAAAGCAAGAGGCGAAGCTCTCAACTACTCTCGCTCAACACTCAACACCTCGTCTCCATCGCCCCTGGCCCCTCCACCCCCACCAACCCGGCCCAATATCCACCTTATTTCCGCAACAGGCCAGCCATGTCGAGGCGCAGAGTCAGAGTCCCCGACGACGCGGTCGCGAGCTCGGCTGATGTGCCGCCGCCAACAACCAGCGCGAGCATGCACCTTGACGTCGACGAGGACGAGGACGACGATCCCATCGTCCGCACCATCGACGTCTTCGTCTCCCCATCCCTATCGAACACGCTCCACCTCCTCCAATTTCCCCTCGAGCCCGCCACATCTCCCAATACCAACAGCGCCCCCCTCGAGGCCAAAGTCCGCCCGCGGCACCAAATGCTGGAATTGGAGTACCCCATCCCCTCCGCGGCGCAGGCGGGCCACCGACAGCTCCCCGAACAGATGAATTTGACCCAGCGCACGTTTACTTCCACCGCCATTCCGCCAGTGACGCACATGGCGTTGGCCCAGCTGAACCCGAGCGGGACGCGGTTGGACGTCGTCCCCCTCCGCCGGTCGGTGATGCAGATGCGCCCGTCGTTTCGCCATCTGCACGAAGAGGAGGAGGAGGATCCCAATCATGCCGCGGCAGAGGAGAAGATGGACTACAGCAGGGGGAGGCAGCGACCCGTTATGTTTCAGCCAAAGGAGACCGAGCGATCGGCCGCGGCGCGCAAAAATTCGTACGCATACAAGCAAGCGAGCGAGGAAAGCGAACCGTGGATCGAGTTGGACGTCCACGGGAGCGGGTCGTTGCAAAAGGAGCTGCTGGGGAGGATCGAGTGCAAGAATAGGGACAACGAATTAAGGCTGGCACAAACTCCCGGAGCAGAGGCGAGGCAGGCGGGGTATGTCAAGAGTCTGAATTACCTGGCGCGATCGTCGGGGGAGATGTTTGCCGAGAACTTGTCAGAGTGGTCTCCCTCGACCGTCGATGCAGCGCACGAACAGTCGGCAGATGTGAACATGGCGGACTCCGCCCCTGGGGCAGCGGAGCAGGCCACGGCCGAGCTGGCGTCCAAACTCGCGGTGTTGCTGCAGAACGGAAACGGCGCCATGATCCCCTACCGCGTCCTGCGATCGCGGTTCCATCCCGCCAAGGTGTCGGACGATATGCTCACAGCGGCGTTGTCTTCTGTGGCCGTCCTGGTGCGGGGAAACTTTGCGCTCAAGTCGACGTTGGCCAAGTTCCTCAATGCCTCCGGAGGCGGGGAAATGAAGAAGCGAAAAATGAGGGAATTGAGGGATTTGATATTGCTGCTGTTGAACGTGCACGGTACGGTCCAGCGNGAAGAAGCGAAAAATGAGGGAATTGAGGGATTTGATATTGCTGCTGTTGAACGTGCACGGTACGGTCCAGCGAGAGAGGCTGATGCGGGCATACTCGACGAAGGCTAAATCGACCGATGGATACGATTGCATCACGCCGGATTTGACCACGTTTGTCCTCAAGACGGTCGCGAGGCAAGAGGGCGATTGTTGGGTGGCGATGGTGGACGACGACGAGGCGTTCGCGGCGAAATTTCCTGAGGTGGCCGCGTGCCACGCCGTGTATTGGATGAAGAAGAAGGAGGCGCTGATGGGGTTGGTCCAACTCTACGAGAGTGCGGAGGTTGAATAAAGGGGTTATTTCGTCGTTACTCCGAGGTTTGCAATAGTACACTGAACATCCCTTTCAGCGTTGCAAATTCATCAAACAACCTCGCCCAGCACAAACAACACAGCATAATCCTGTTTGCTGCACCCCTCAATCTTCGGCATCTCCGCGCCGGGCTTGACCGGAAAATCCTTCAGATTGGCGCTCTTTGGTTGGCACGTGTCCCCCCGGTACGCCGCGCTCCGGCAGGGAAGATGGGTGACATCGTACAACGAACCCTTCTCCAACTCCCACGTTCCGTTCTCCCTCACAGTCAGCACCGTCGTCACGGCCCGGTCGCCCGTCACGATGTATTGCTTTTGGGGTAGCACCGCCTTCGTATCCTTGTCGAGGCTTTTGCGTGGCAGCGGCTCCGGCGTGCTCATGATCAGCCCGTGCTCCTCGACCCACCAATCGGACGGATCGAACTTCCACCCGGCAGGGGCGACGTTGTCGTTGGCTAATAGCCGGCGGTCGTAGTCTCGCAAGTACACGCCCCGCGGCCCGGGATCGTCGCGCCACAACCCCCACGTTTCCGCGCCGGTGCCACTAGATGATTTTGGGTCTCCGAGAGCTGCAATGAACCGGATAGACGGGTAACGCTGGTACTTCCTCTGCTTGGTTGCACTGTTATCGTCAGCCAGCGCAGCCTTCGGCATCGAGGAAGCAATTGCAGCGGTGGTGAGGGTGGAGAGGGCGAGGCGCCGCGAAAATTGCGGTCGATGCATAGAATGCGACGCGATCTTGGGAGAGGAGGGCAGCGTGGCGAGGCCGCTGGCCCCGCCGAGCAGTGCAGCGAGGAGGAGGGTGGTGCTGGCTGCCATTGCTGGAGGAAGTGCTGGGGCAGCGGCGGTGTTGAGGGAGGGCGGAGGGGAGAAAGTCAGAGAGGCGGCGCAGGCGGAATGGGAAGGATGGAAGGAAGCGGGCTCTTGCTCACTCCCTCCTCCCTCCCCGCCCCTCCCCCGCCGCCGTCCGCCGGTCGGTAGGAGGCGGCGTGGCAGCTCTCTTCCCCCATTTCCACAATGCCACACCTCCTGCAGGCCCTCGCTGCGCTGCCGCTGCTGCCGCCTCTGTGGGTTCTCAGCCAGCTCCTATCAAATGATTTAGACGGGCGATCGAACGACGGTGACACAAGACGTGCACATTCGATTAACGACGCATCGTCGTCGAGCGTGGGGGCACAGCTGCTGCTGTTCCTCGCACTGGGCGCATTGGGCCACATTGCGACACACCGCCTCATCCCGAGCATCAAATTTTACATGTCCAAGCGGGGCATCTGCGGGAAGGACCTGGGGAAGAAGGGCA
>JALLAP010001476.1:0-13520 GCA_036939355.1 Thalassiosira profunda | reverse complement strand
ACCACGTGCCGGCGCAGTTCGCGGGCGACGTGGGGAGGGATCTTGCTGGCCATGGTGGCGACCACAGGTGCAAGGGCGGTCGGTTTGCAAAAACCACCACGCACAGCGGAAGAGCGAGGGAGGAAGAAAACAGTGTGAGTGTGAGGAGGGCGGAGGGCTTAGGTAGGGTTGGGGTTAGGGTTAGGTTAGGATTGGGGTTAAGGTTAGGGTTAGGGTTAGGGTTGGGTTCAGGCCTTATGCTGCTCCAAGTGGAACTGCCGCCGCGCTCTCACTTGATTGCAAGCTTCGGCCTCAAACCGCGGGGCAGCGTTGCAATTGAAGCCCTGAGGGGAGCGGAGACGAAGGAAGGCATTCATTCACCGGACGCCAGCGGAAGAAGGACCGCGTTGGTCGTCGTCGGGCCGCAGCGCCTGATTCCCTTCATCTCGTGCCGAAGAGCGAAAGCACACACACATCATCACATGATGCCCGCGCGGACCGCGTCCCTCCTCCTCCTAGCGCCCCTCCTCGCCGCCGCCCAGAAATCGGCGGCGCCCGCCGCCACCTCCGCGAGCGGCAACGCCAAGCCCCTGCACTTCAGCTCGCCCCTCCAAAGCTACACCATCTTCGACAAGGCGGCGCTGGCGTCGCCCGCGAATGCGAGTCCGCGGCGCAAGTTCCTCCCCCGCTTCCGCGCGGGGTTGGCGGCGGAGAAGCGGGCGAAGGAAACGCTGCTGGACGAACAGCGACGGGGAGTGGAATTTGATGACGGCGGGGCCGAGTCCGGGAGCGGGGGGTGGGCCGCCGCGAGCGCCGCGGCCGACGAGCGGCGGAAGAAGGCGGCCGAGAAACGGGTGGAGGCCGCGCACGATGCCGCCGTGAGCAAATACGATGCGCGGGTGGCGGCCGAGGCGGTCCCGGCTGCGTCCGCATCTAGCAAGTATCAATTCGTGGGGGTGGTGAACGACGGCACGACCGGCAAGAAGGGCGACGTGACGTGGTACGCCCGCAAAAAGCCCAGGACGTCGAAATGGAACGTCCGACTCGTGCACGTCAACCGCGACGCCGTGCTGAGAGATCTGTTCGTGAAGGGCAAGGTGGACGTGTACGGGAAGTACGTCAACGAGGGGTTGGACAAGGCCGCCTTCGCCGCCGCGGAGACATCGGGGGAAGACGTGGACACTGAAGAGGGGGAAACGCCGGGCATGAAGCCGCTGGTCAAGGGACAATACGCGGTGAAGGAACGGTCTTGGAAGACGCTGTGGAATTTCTCCCCGAAGCGGATGTTCACCGCTCCGTCGGGCTCGTTTTGGCGCGAGCGACGAATCAATCCCGGGCTGTACACGGACGGGACGACCGTGTACGAGACCGTGTACCGATACCGCGACGGGAAGAACGGGATGAAGCCCGTTGCGAAGCTGAGCAATTTCCTGTCGAGCCCGGGGATGGGGTACGAGGAAAAGATGCGGGTGGTGGAACGGCTGAAGGGTGGGGATGAGCCCGATGTTGTGATCGAAAAGTGAGTTTCTGGCTGTGGCCTTAACGTAAATGCTAAGCCAAATGCGGCAAACAATCAACAGGGCGGGCTTGTCAGGGCCCAAATAATAGATAGCAACCTCCAATGTGGCGTGTGATGGGCAGCTTTGGGCAGCAGTTTATCTACGTAGATACACCTTGCTGCTAAAGCGTGTCAACTTCTTTCTACTGTCGAATGCGCCCCGGCTGGCAAAACAACTTCCAATTGCAACCAGCACTGCCCAGCACCCAAACAAAGAGTTTGCCTCCCTCTCCGGCCCATCGGAGGCTTGAAGGAGCCAAAAGCAAAAGAACAACACCAGGGATTCCAACGTGGTCCCCCACCGTAGTACTAACCTGGCCCGACAGTGCTTAACTTCGCTGAGCAGACGGGAAGCGGTGCTGCACTGTGGTATGGTCGTTCCTGAGGGGTTAGAAGCGGCAAAATTTATCAAGTTTTGACGTATCTCTAACGTTAGAGTCTGGTAAACTGCAAAGGGCATAAGTAAATCAGACCCCTCCAACCCCGCCTCAGGTGCGCCGTCAAAGCGCGAGCAGAGTCTCGCGACGCATCCGAGGCGCCGGAAAACAAAGAGGAGCCCCGCGCCAAGCAAGCATGTGACGCAGCGGCGAAGATCCCAAGCGCGGCATTCTGCTGATGGGCGCCTTGTTGCAGTGAGATAAGGCGCCTCGATAAGCAAGCACACATCTTGTGCACAACTCACAATCGAGGCGAAGTTCAGCGTCGAGGATACCCTCGAGCGCGGCGGGGTCGAGGGAGCGATGGCGAGCGCCGTCGATGCCAGTGCCGACGCACCCGCAGCTGCCGCTGAAGAGCAGCCCGTGGCGGACGCTGAATCTTCCTCGGCTGCGGCGGAAGGCGACGCCCGGCCCGCGGAGGAGGCCGCTCCTAGCATTGCAGAGGACGGCGGTCGCGATGCAGAGGCGGCCAACAATGGCCCCTGCGAGGGCGGCGCAGAGGCACAACCCGAGCAAGTGCCTGCCGAATCCTCCGGTGGCCATGAGGATGACTTGGAGAATACAGCCGGAGACGCTGCGTCGGCAGCAGAGGAAGGGTCTGACGACTTCTTGGACAACGCTGCAAATGCCGAGCAGCCGGCTCCTCCAGAGGCTGCAAATGAAATGCCCGGCGACGTCGAGAATCAAAACGGCGCCAACCCCTCGACTTTAGACGAATCTGACGAAACAGAAGATGACTTCCAGGAGAATGTGGTAGACGTCGAGGAGGCCGTGCGGGCAGGCAATATGAAAGCGAGCAGCGAGGGCTTTGGCGGCGTCCAAGATTCCCGCAACCAAGAAGATGCAGAAGATGCGGCGTCGCAGGGAATGTCAGTAGAATTTTCCTTGGCGAGCTTCCACTCCTGCGCCTCTTCTGGAAGGGACGGCGGCGGCGCCAACTTCCATTCCGCCCAGACGTCCCCCAAGGTATTGAAAGCGTTGCCGGTGGGGTTGAATGAGACGATGGATATGAGCTCTTCCGAAGAGTCCAATCCTCGGGGCGTGGAAGGAAGGATGCCGCGGCACGGGGGCCATCCATCGAGGAGGTCTCGTCGTGGACAGAGCCGAAGGAGCTACGCGCGGAAGCCCGTTGGAGCCGCGGGAGTGGGCTGCGCCACGACAAACAATCGACGGAACGTGATCATCGCAGGGGTGGTCTCGGTCGCGTTGATTGTGCTGGTCGGTCTGGGTATCGGTCTGTCGAAGAAGGGCAACGATGAAGCTGCCAACGAGGCGGCCCAGAAAGCCATGTTCTTGGAGATGGAGGGAAAGCCATCGATGAGTCCCAGCGAATCTCCTACAGCGATGGCAACGGACGTTCCCAGTGGGACGCCGACCGACGTCCATTCGTCTGTTCCCAGCGGCATGCCTACTGATCCTCCCATACCGGCGCCAAGCGGTGCACCGACGCCCACCCCATCGTTCCGACCGAGCGCGAGCCCCAGCGCCAATCCAACGGGGTTTCCGAGCGCCTCCCCCACTGTCTCAATTGCGCCTACCAAGCCGTTCCTCCTGGGTGATCTGGCCATTGCCAGGCCCGACCTCGGCATCCGAATGAGCACGGGACTGACGGCGAGGTTGGTCGCCGAAACGGGACAAAAGACAACGTACGCCGACGGAAAGAAAAGCAAGGACAACTATCACGGCATGATGGATGGATCAGGCATCGCCAAGTTGGACGAGGGTTACGTCTATATGTCCAATAGTGAGATGGGCGCCGGCCTTGGCGGCGTCTATGGCCTCTACTTCAACGAAGCCGGGGAGGTCACCGAGTACAAGGCGCTTCTCACTGGGACGACGCGCAACTGCGGCGGTGGCCTCACGCCGTGGAACACGTGGGTCAGTTGCGAGGAAGTCCGCCAGGGGCAATGCTGGCAAGTGGATCCTGACCCGGCAAGCCCGAACCATGCGACGCCGAAGGAGACACTGATCGGTGGCGCCGGGGGGAGGTACGAGAGCGTGGCGTGCGACAACAGCAACCCTGCCAAGCCGGTATTTTTCCTCACGGAGGACCACGAGTTTGGAGCGCTGCGCCGCTTCGAGGCCGACCACGGCGACGGGTGGGATGCGCTGCATACCGGAGGGAGCACGACCTTCCTCCGCATACTCGACGGACACCGATTCGAATGGACTACGGACGAGGCCGCGGCGCGGATGTCAGCCAATGTGTATTACATGAATGCAGAAGGCATATCGTATCACGACGGAATGGTGTACTTTACGGCGAAGAAGACCAAGACGCTGCTGATATTGGATTTGGCGAATCTGACGTACAAGGCCGAGACCACGGGAGGGAAGTTCGCCGGCCAGGGCGATTTCAACGCACAGCCCGACCAGATACTTTTGGAAACGCACAAGCGGTGGATTTACTTCACGGAGGACGGGTGAGTGAACGCATTTACTTGTCGCAATCTTCGCTTCTTGCAATTAGATGCTCAACTGACATCACTTCTGGCTCATACCGCAGGGGCAATCCTGGAGTGTACGTTAGAGACAAGCGCTCTGGCGTATACACTGCGCTGTTTGAGAGCGATGGAACGTACGTGGGTGACGAGACGGTGGGCGTGGCCTTGAGCCCAGACCGGAGGAGGTTTTACGCTGGGGTGAGTAACCTCTTGAGCTTTGCTGGAAAGTGACGCGGATCCTTCTTACTAACCTCTGACCTCACCCTTCGCCGACAGTACCAAGATGCCGGAAAGTTGATCGAATTCACTCGAGACGACGGCCTGCCTTTCGAATAGAGATGTTGGATGGAGGGGTGATAGAATTTAGAGATATTTTGTTGGAGGGAAGGCGCCAACTTTGTGGCGGCTTGCATTGTAAAGGACCATTGTACAGCAGAGCGTGATAACATGTTAGGTCAAAAGATAGATTCATCTGTTCCCTCCTTCCGATAGTTTTCTTTTCTTACATTCGCCTAAGGTAGAGATCAGTACCAGGCTTGTGTGAAGCCAACGCTGTATCATCGTATGCATGCTGCTGCCATCCTGACTGCTTGTCATTGGCGGGCTGGCGAACATCGATGCGATGCGCTTGTGTCGTAGAGTTGCTTGACTCTCTCATGACTCTCTCATCCACCGCAAGAAGACTCACGTTCGGAGGCAGTTCAAGCCCGAGTAAATTTGCGAACCGGTTACAGGCAACCCCCCGCCTAAAAAGGGCGGAAATGAGAAAGCAGTCAAACTCTGTGGCTGACTAGCTGCTAGCAAATATTTTGGTAAATACAATAGAATGGATTAGATAAGCATTCATTTTATTTATTTACTTTAGATACCCCTACCTCCTACTTTTTCTGACTTTTTTGAAATTCGGCCATCAAGTTCACTGTTCAGGCGTCAGTAGACGAGCCCTCGCCGCCTTGACGCCCTTGCCCCCTCTGCCGCAGAACAACGCCGCCGCGCCGGGACGACGTCGCCTGTAGTGCCGGAGGAAGCCGCAGCCACAAACTGCCAATCGCCGCCATGTGGAAGTCGAAGCAAAAGGTCGCCCCCGACGGCGCTCCCGCCGCGATGAAATTGGACGTCCGATCCGCCCGCCGCGCCCGGCAGAACCGGCGCGACGACGAGGCCCGCAAACTCCGCGAGTTCTTCCGCACCCTCGGCAAGTCCGTCGAATCCCTCATCGACGCCACCCCCCTCGGCGTGCCGGATCCGGAGCCGTGGAACCCGGCGACGGACCGGAAGAAGGCCCTGCTGAGCAATCCCGCCGTCAGCGTGCTGCAATCGGTGAGCGACACGATTGACGCCCTGTCGCCCGCCCAGCTGCTGGGGAAGGTGGAGGGAAGCGCGTGGATGCTCGCGAGCAGCCGCATGCTCGTCAGCTTGCGGCAGGGGCTGGCGCAAGCCTTGCTTGCAGAGGAGCGAATGACCTGCTGCTCGGAGGAGCCCGTCGTCGTCGACCCCGAGGTCGACGCCACGGTCCCCGGCGAGGCCGGTCCGTTCGTCGACCTCGGCGCCGACCAGTGGGGCAACTCCAAGCGATCCGCCAAGCCCGTCCAAGAAGCACTCGTCGAAGCCAAGAATATCCGGAAAGTGACCGTCTCCAAGATACTCGCCTTCGTTGACAACTTGACCCTCCGCGCGAACGGCCTCGTCGTGACTGCCGACGATTGCAGCGTCGAGTGCAGCCTCGCCAGCCTGGCCGACGAGGACTTCGAGCTCTCCTCGCCCGTGCCCGGGTGCATTTCCAGCGACGAGGACGACTTCGAGGACTGCCCGAGCGTGGTGACGGAGGTGGCCGTCGACGAACTTGAGGATACCCCTGCGGGGGAGGAGGGAAATACCGAGGTCGTGCAAGTGACCAAGGAGGATGCAGCTGCCGAGGAAGAGACTCAAGAGTCCGAGGCCGCGCTGGTCAGCGACGAGGAGGAGTACGTCATGACCGAGGAGCCGGACAGCGAGGAGGAGGACTTCGTCGACGTCCGTGCGGATTTGGATATCAAGTATGATCCCTGAAGATTCTCGCGCCAGGCAGGCCATCAAGTGCCAGTTCGCCTCCGCCTCCCCAACACCACAAGGTAGATAACTACCACCCAGACCCCAAGAGAATCCGAGAGCTGCTGAGATGCTCTTTTCGCTGGCACCCCTCCCTGTGAGACTAGAAGCCACCCTCTGTCAGTATCCTCATGTTAATGAGAGATCGTAGACGTGCAGTGCCCTACCTATCTGTAATTGGTGGTAATAATAGAATATTGTTGTACAGACGGCACGCATAGCAGAGCGTAGCTGTTGTTGATCTTTCCTCTTCTGATTTAGCTCATGACTACTGGCGGAGGTATCTAGGTCGCTATGTGACTGATTCAAAGCGAGCGGATGCTCGTATAAACAACTGAAACTGTGCAATCGCGGAGCGACCTCGAGACTCGAAGGAACGCTAGCTCTTCTCGCTGTCGATGTCGCTGACTTGATGCGTCGGCGCGCCGGCCGCGGGGGCCCGGGCCGCCGCCTCCGGCGCTGCCGCAGCAAGCTTCGCATTCTGGGCAGGCCCGCCCGCGTCGTACTGGGGACGGATGCTGCACACGCACTCCGGACTCTCGCCCGCAAAATGCACCACGCCCTTGAGGCTCACTCGCACGCCGCCCTCGCCCCCGTACCGCGCGTCGCCCTCGCGCAGCATGGTAATGGTCATGGAATCTCCGTTCAAGAGCGGCGCGGAATCCTCGTCGGGCCCCCGCTTCACGGCCAAAGCGTCCATGAAGGCGCTCTTGATCGACCGGACCGACTCCTCCGAAATCCGGTCCCAGAAGGAGGTGTCCTCCAGCTCCTCCGCCGCGCGGTCCCAGAAGCGCGTGACNCTCCTCCGAAATCCGGTCCCAGAAGGAGGTGTCCTCCAGCTCCTCCGCCGCGCGGTCCCAGAAGCGCGTGACCGAGTGCGACACGAAAGAGAGTCGCCCACTCGAGTCGAAGACCACGACGAGGTCCGGGATCGACCGCAGGATCGTCTCCTTGCGGCGGAGCGCGGCGTTCTCGTCCTTGAGGTCAGCGAGGAACGTCTTCTTGCGCTTCCGGCTGAGGTGGGCCGAGAGGCGGTTCGCGGCGCGCTTGGCGAGCTTCTTGTCCTCCCACTCGGAGAGGATGTCCTGGATGGGCGGCTGGGTTGCCGAGGCGGTCGCCGCCGTCGGGGGCTTGCGGGCCGCCTTGGACTTCTTCGCCTTGGGTTGTTTGCCCTTGCCTTTCGCCTCCGGGGCCTTCTTGGACGGACCCCCGAGCGGCAACGAGGGGACGTCTACCTTGGGCGGAGGCGGCATGGCGAGCGTGGAGGGCGAGGCTTGGGCCGGGATGGGAGAGGATGCCGGCAAGCCCGGGGAGGACATGGCGCCTGCATTGCAAATCCAGAGGCAGAGGTTAAACCTACGTGAGTATTATGCGAGACATGTCATGTGCCCAAACAATGCAATTCATCTCTCACCCGGCACGACCTGTCCCGCCGCCAGCCCGGCGAGCGCGGAGGGCAGGGCCTGGGCCAAGCCCGGGGTCCCCGCCTGCTGCTGGGCGGCCAAGATCTGCGCCGCGATGGCCCGCGCCTGGGCATGCTGCTGGGCTTGAGCGTGCTGCTGCGCCTGCCGCAGGACGAGCTGGGCCTGGACGAGCTGCTGGTGCGTCGGGGCGGGGGGCTGCTGCCGCGCGGCCAGCGCCTGCTGGAAGTGCAGTTGGGCCTGCTGCTGCTGCTGCTGCTGCTGCTGCTGCTGCTGCTGCGCGTAGAGCGAGGCGGCCATGGCGTTCGTCGGGGCTTGGACCTGGGCTGGGGCTGGGGGTGCACCGTCCGCTGCGGGGAGGGCAGCCGGGGCGACGGCGCCTTCGTCGGCGGCCGCCGCGACTTTGGAGCCGCAGAGGGCGGCGAGGGCGTCGAGGCCTTGGGTGTCCGTCATGGTGGCAATGATCGGGCGGGGGCGGGCGTGTTCGGATTTGTGAGGCTCAAGCTCAAGCAAAGCTCAACGCGACGGTGACGGTGAATGATGAATGATCGATTCGGCGCAGAATGACGTTGTTTGAAGCAGTTCTCTCGCCCTCTCTTTGGAAAAACACCGGCGAAGTAAACCACGCAATCCAGCACAGAAGCGAAAAATGACGTGTGGAAGAATCGGGCAGAAGGCGAGAGAAAAAAGTGATCAATCATTTCCTACGAATTCCTGCGCTCACAGAAAGAGACACCATCTTCCAAGGTATTGGTGTGACACTTCAACCTTTCTCATGGAGGAATTTGACAGCTGGCCTCTGACAACTGCAGCAGTCATCGAGAAAGAAAGAAGGTTTCCCTTTCACAAGTCCCCGGGAGATGTCAACAAATCCCCGGAGACGTCGCTCGGACGGACAAATTGAGCGCCAGGGTGACACAAATCGGACGGTGAACGCCAGAGCTCCTTTTTCCCTTCTGCTTTCACATCCTCGCGTCCGACCGCTCGCGCTCTGTGCGCCTGCCGAAGTCAGGCACTGATGATTGAGAAGGAGGTTGTTGTTTGTGTTTGTCCATCGCGCTTTGTTCGAGCGAGGGTGCTCATAAAACTTTGCAACGCACTCGAATCCAACAGAGGAACCTTCGACCTTCAGACCCAATTGCACTGTCGGGATTTGATTGCAAGGCACTGAATCCATTAAACGAAGCCCTCCACGATTGTTGGTGTACCACCCACCCCAAAGCGTTCCATCTTGAACACATGAACACCCAGGCCCTCGACGCCCTGGTGGCGCTGGCCGCGGCCTCCGCGGTCCCGCCGGCTCCTGCTCCTGCCGCGCGCGCCGCCGCCGCGACCAATGCTCCCTCGGCCGCGGAGGTCGCGGACGCCCGCGCCCTCCTCGCTGCCCACCGCCGCGCGCAGCAGCGGCAGGCGCAAGTGCAAGCGCAGCGCCACGCCCTGGCCCGGGAGCAGGCGCTCGCCCACCGCCGGCAGCACCGGCAAGAACAAGCGCACCGGGCCGCCCTGGCGAACCTTCCGCCGGACGTGCTCCATGCCTACTTCGCCGCCGCCGCTAGTCCCACGTCCGCGAGGGACGCCCTGAGCGGGCCGCTCCCCCCGCCCCCGCTGTCGCTCGGCCACATGCCCTCGGTGCCCAACGCGGCGGCGCTCGACGCGGTTCCGAGTTTGGATTTGAGGGCCGGCCCGTTCCTGCTCGCGCCGCTTCCGTCGCCGCAGGGTCCGCTGAAGGCGGCCCGGTCCCTCGCCCTCGGGCCAGCGTTCGGCGCGGCGAACGCGCCGACAGACGTGGCGTCTGGCACTGCGAAGGCCTCGGGAGGCAAGCGGCCGGCGCCGAGGAAAATGACGGCAGCGCGGGCGGTGCCCCCGAAGAAGCGGCTGGCGCGCGCACGGGCGATGAGCGAAGGAGGCTGCGGCGACGCCCGGAAGAAGGAGGGGCTGCATGAGAGCGTCATGAGCGAGTGGGAGGACAAGAAGGAGGCAAAGCGGGCGGCCAATCGGTGAGTCAAACATTGCAATCAAATCCTGGTATTGACATTGTGTGCACAAGATGTGAGCACTCTGCTTTCATTTCACATTGTAATGCTAACGTAAGATACCTCGACTGCTCGAACAACGAACAGCCTCTCGGCCCACCTCAGCCGCAAGCGCAAGAAGCTCTTCCTCGAGGACCTCAAGGGCGAGAATCAGGAGCTGAGGCGGAAGGAAACGATCCTCCAGTCGATTCCAGACCTCATCGTCGTCTTCGATTCGTCCGGGCGGATGCCCTTCGTCTCCCACTCCGTCTCGCGCTTCTTGGACTATGCGGCCGACGAATTGGAGGATTCCTCGTTCTGGGACCGATTGACCCCGGGCGGAGTAAGGCTGGTCAAGTCCGCGTTCATTGACGCGCTGGCCAAGAAGCGTTCCGAAGACGAGGATTCCACGCCATTGTGGGACGGCGAGTCGCGAAACGTGCGGCTCGTGGATCGGAACGGCGAGGAGGCGGCGACGGCGGTGAGCCTCAAGGGGGTGGTGCACTTTGCCGGCGAGAGTCCGGAGTGCGTGTGCAGCATTCGCCCGTTGGAGGACCGGGCGGGGGCGGCGAGCGAGGACGACGAGGTCGCCGTGGGTGACGCCGAAGCGAACGTCACCGATCCGTCGTTCAATCGGATCAGCGACGTGGACAGCGACGAATCCAAGTCAGTACCAAGTTCTCGAACTATGTGATGGAAAGCTTTGGCCTGCCGTTGTTTCATTAGGACGCCGTCGGGCCGATGCTAGGAATGCCACCTCCGCCCGGGCATGGTGTCACCAATACTCTTGTCAATACTAGCACCCCGGATGTAGAGTAGGGAAACACATACAACGAAAGTGGTAGTGTACTCAGTTGATACTTGCAAAGCGTTTTTAGACGCAGCTCCAATCGATCCAATCCGATGCAAAGAATCCTTTGCAAGGCGAGCTTTGTTTTGGAGAGGAAAAGCCATCGTTCGCAACTTCAACTAGTACGACTCCTCACTGAAATAACAAGGGATCATGTTCCCTCCGAAGGAGGCACTGTCTCTTTTACAGAAACTATGTTGTCACTATTTAGCTCGGATTTGTCGCATCCGTGTCTCGCAAGTACATACCTCTAGGCCCTTCTCGCTCAGCGCTTCAGCACTGCGTTTGCATCACATCGCTCCTTCCTCTCTCACTTCCTCCTCATCCTCGCGTTGCTGCACAATACGATGCTGCCATAAAAACACTCTCGTCGCTTGACCAACAACGCAATACGGACTCTCAACAGAGCTTGGAGCATCAGGCTGCCGCAGCTCAGCTTGAAACAATGGCTGCCTCGCTCGCGTCACCGAAGGCTTCGTACAGCCCCGATGTACTTCCAACGTGTCCGTCCACGCCTCGAGCACGCAAGCCTCGCATCACCATCGACAGCAAATGCGTCACGATACCGCTGTTCTTGCCCAGCAACTCCTGTTTCGGATCCGGAGATTCAAGCACCGCCGCCGCGATTGCACGGGATCCCATCGATCAGGCAACGATCGCCTGCAGGCCCACGGCGGCGTTCCCTCTTCGAATCAGACGACATCATGACGACCCCGAAGCGGCGCCCGCAAGATCGATCGTCGCCATCGAGAAATTTCCGCCGCTGCTGCCGTTGGTGTCTTGATCTCTTGCTAGGTCTCAGCCCAGCTGGTATCCGAGCCAACGGTTGACCCTGTCGCAAGCGTGGCCTTCCGAGCGACGTACCGTGAGCCTTTGGCCCGGCCGAGTGTTGATAAGTTGCTCCTTCTAGATTATATTAATACCCATTACGATCTATTCATCGTCCGAATCGTCATCGAAGATGACCTTCTTGCTCATCTTGGCCGCAGGGATGGCCGGACCCGCAAAGTCCTCATCGTCCGAGTCTTCGAGAGCGGCCACCTGGGATTTCCGGATGCGCTTCTTCCCACTCAGAGATGGATTTTTGGCGGCATCTTTTACTGGAGACGACGGCGCAGCAGAAGCATCCTGTGCGTCCACATTGGCTTCAGCCGCATCTGCGTCCGCATCAGTCTCGGGCGCCGCGTCTCCACCCTGCATTTCACTCTCCTGGTCTTCTTCCTCGGCATCCGACTTCTTCGCCTCCTCTTCGTCATCGCTCCCATCTTCGTCCATGGCCACGATCTTCTTGGATTTGCGCGACTTGCGAGACTTGCGCCGGCGCTTCTTCTTCTTTATGACGATGCCATCGGTGCTCTCTTCGTCGTCCTCGTTGAATTCCGCCTCCTCCTCTTCGTCATCGTCATACCCGGGAGGCTGCTGCTCGGCATCCTCCTTCTTCTTCTCCTCCTCCTTGTCGACAACCGCCTCTTCTTCCGGCTCGTAGCCCCTCCTCTGATCCTCCATTAGCAAGTCCCTGACGGCCATCATGCGCAGCTCCTCCGTGACGTACAGGTTCGTGCTCAATTGGGCGAAGCGTTGCGGGACGGGATGCTTGAACATGGCCTCCACGAACAGCATCGGGTTCACCTCGGCGGCGCGAGCGAACCGCTTCATGAAAGAGGCCGNTGAACATGGCCTCCACGAACAGCATCGGGTTCACCTCGGCGGCGCGAGCGAACCGCTTCATGAAAGAGGCCGCGAACATCAGCAGCGCCGCAAAGTCTTGATTCTCGCGGATCGTGGCGTCGTTGAGGATTCTGTCGAGGACTGTGAACAGAGGGACGTTGTAGAGGATGGGCTCCAGGGTCGATTGCTTGGGAGCCAGCTCGTTCTTGCCCAGCGAGTCGTCGAAGTCCACGTCGTCGTCCACGCCGTCCACGCCCTTGACCTGAAACTTGCACAGGCGGATGAAATACGCCGCAACGTGGCGGTTGACATCGGCGGCGTTGACCGAGTACTGCGACAGCAACTGCGTGTACATGAAGACGATCTGGTTGCTCACGAACTTCCGCTGGAAGTAGTGGTCCTTGTCGAAATCCAACGCGACCAAGTTCATCTCCTCCATGTGGTTCTCCGGGCGCTTGCTTGCCGCATCGTTCGTCGGAAAGAGTTTTCGCAATCGTTCAGCGTTCGCGTCGAGCAACTTCAGCGTGACGTGAGTGCACTCCACGAGGTCGCAGAGAAACTCGCGGCTGAACATACCCGGGCTCCACCGGCTCAGCAGCCGGGGCACCCTGTCCAAGGGCTCGGTTTGGTAGAAGAGACGATCCATGAGGCCCAGCGCCATCGAATTCTCAGTGTCGTCGTCCGAATCGTACATGACCCGGAGCATGTGCATCATCTCAGTGTAGAGAGCGGTGGTTTGGGCGAGGGCGGCCGGCTTCTTGTGCTCGAAGAACTCGTCCGTCGAGTTGAGAACGAGGTTGAACATATAGACGTCCATGGTGAAGACGAGGCTCTTGGCAGGTCCCTGGTGCTCATCCTCCTCGGAGCTCTTGTGCTTCTTCCCGCTGCTTTCCTTTCCGGCCGCATCGCTCTCCTTCTTCCTCTGCTCCATGCCCACCCTCCACCACTGGTGGAAGAACCAGATGATCCGGAACAAGACGGTCCTATCCCCATCCTCCAGCCTCCCACTCTCGCGACGAAACTCGTTCTTCAGGCTCTTCATCACCGGCCCGTAGCAATCCTC
>JALLAP010001473.1:0-12220 GCA_036939355.1 Thalassiosira profunda | reverse complement strand
CGTCGTCGGCGCCGCCATTGTGGGAGGACGGGCCGAGGATCTGGGTGTCCTCGTCAATCTCCATGCTGCAAGTGTCGTCGCCAACGTCTTGGCGGGGATGCACTTCTGCCGACCCCGATTTTGATCCGCCTTCGACTGCCGTCGACGCCGTGCCCGGACCGTCCTTCGTGCCATTGGAGGTCTCCATGCTGTTGCGTATTGTGTTAGGTCTTCAATGCTTTGCCATCCATTGCTTGTGGGATGCGCTTCCTTGGTTTGCAATTGGTGCTTTGGTTTTGTGGGAGGAGGGCTGCTTGCTTGGAAAAGCAGGCTATGTGCCATCAAAGAACGTGCGTCAACATAGAAGGTTGAAGTTAGAGCTCTCGTTCTGGGAAAGATGGGGAAGTCGTTAAGTACAGGTATTGGTCGGACCTACGCTCGCGTTAAGTAAATAATGGGAAAGCTGTCATAGCTTCAAGTATCTGCTAAGTAGATTTGCTATCTTAGCAACATAATCAATGACGTCAGTTTGTGTTTAAGAGGAACAGTTGAGAAAGTTCGCTCTGAGAAGAGAACGCTTGGGGAGATTGATCAGACACAATCTGACGACCGACCTTTCTCATTGACACGTCCGCGTCCTTCACTCCCTCACTTTGCAGCAGAGTTGTTGAGCAAGCCGCGAGGGAGAGAATGCCATTCTTTTGGTGCCACCGCTTGCTTGCTATGCAACGCTCTTTTTCTTTCGCAGCTCTCGATACCGTTTGATCTCTCTGATCAACCCCACGATCATTGGCAGAAACAGCGGCAGTACCAGCGGGCTGAAGACGGCCAGGTAGTGATCCGGGGCAAAGTACGGCAGTTCCACGAACCGGTGGTCGCTTTGCACTGAATCGAGATATCGCAATGCACCGTGAAGCAACGAGGTTGCGTACATTGCAGGGAAGCCCTCTTCCGCCAGGGACATCGATTGGCGCAGCAAATGTGTGGCGTTGTTCAGCTTGTGCGCCACCTCCGCAGGGAATTGGAGGCTGCCTCCGTGTTGATGCAGCAGCGCCAGGAGGGCATCCGTTTCTGAAAACACACGCTCGAAGGTAGGACGGTACTGACTCCGCGCGATAGATTCCAGCTCCCAAAACGAAAGTGCCGAACTCTTCTCTCTACGAAACGCCACAGAAGGATTGGATGAGGAAAGATCAGCAGATGGCGGCAGTCCGTGAAGTGCGCGAATGTATCCCACAACATGCGTCAACGATTCCTGCATCTTTTTCAGCTGTATCTGGTGTATTGCGTCCACGTCGACGTCGCCTCCAGAAGAAGGAAGATTGAGAATGGACACTCCACTTGGTTGACTATTCATTGCATCTCCAACTGACGGAACTGACGAGAGGATGATTGACTCCACTTCCTCACCAGTTGACTCATCGTACACCTTTACTGGCGCCTTCTGTTGCGACGGAACAACAATCGTCCATTCAACAGCCCCAGGAGCATTTCGCTGGCGAGGATGCGTATGCGCCCAGTTTGCAAGTTCCTCGGACGGAATAAGATTTGCTTCAGGAGTCGTCTCATCGTCTGCTGAGTCGTGTTCTACGGTGTCGATCGGCAGGGAAAGATACGCAGAAGATGCCACCTCCAAGGTGATTGTATCGATGGTGTTGATGACGCTTCCCCCGGTAACAGGTGATGCACCGTCATCCTCAATGTTCCCCCCGTAGAGAAAGGACAAGTCTTTCGAGATTGGGCCCAGGGTCGATTGGCTAGCCGACGACAACGCTTGTCCAAGTGCATCGAATTGCCCCTTGGCATCGATACCACCAGACTCCAAAACACGCGATTTGGGATCTTCATCCATCAGCGTGATGGAAACACTGCGCACTCTCTCCTCCGCTGCGGGCAGGGGAGCATAGAAAATGCCAAACAAGGTGCTTGCAACTTTCTTTTCGAGGTCGAGCTTCAACTCTTTCACCTGATCAGGAGAAAGCACGGTGCGCACGACGACGTTTCCGCTGCCTCGATCCACTTCCATTGACCACAGTTGCCCTTCCGGAACAGTGGCGGGGCTGCAACCCATCAAAAGGAAGACCTGGGGGATCTTGACCTCGCGACGGTTTCCGCCAGAGCTCATCTTTGATTGCGCAGAGAAATAGGTGTCTTCACATAGATCGCCACCAGAAGTTTCATTCGGAGTGTCGCTTGCAGCATCTGCCAGCTCCACGACAACCCTGGGAGAATTGCCCGTCAATAACCGCCCCTCCAACCCCCTCGCGAGCGCATCCACGAGAGATTCAGCCACAGTCGAAGTTGCAATCTGCGGCACAATGAGGTCCACTCTCAATGTAGGCGCTCGTTTTTCATCTCCCACCTTTCGGCGCAGCTCCTCCACGAACGAGCTGGCCCGCCGCGGCCGCTCCGGCAGGCGCCTCTCCGCCTCCACGCCCATCAACGCGTTGACATGACGCATCACCCCCTCCGCAATTTCCCCCATTTGCACCACGATCCCCCCATCTCCTCCCGGCATTGGGGCAGGAGCGACATCCTCCCGCAATATTCTCCAGCCGGAACGGTCGGGGAGGAAGGGCTCCGCGGCCGCCGCCGGATCGTGGGGGCGGGTGGCCGCGTAGAGGAAGGCGGCCAAAACGAGGAGGAGGAGCTCGGCGACGAAGGTCGCGTGGACGGCGAGGCGGGTCCCCGCCATGACTGGTGAGGTGGCGGCCGCCGCAGGGAGGGGAGGTGCAGGCCTCCTCTTGGTGGGTGGAGTGGTGGGCCGCCACGAGCGAGACCGCTTGATTGTGTGTATGGTAGGGCTGTGTTCGTTCGAGGAGGAGAATGTTGCGACTCTGGGATACAGATCCGACCTCAAGAAACCGCTGAGTATTATTCCTTCGTGGGCTGCTCTAAACACGTTAGGACATGTGTGGGGCTGATCCTCCGATGTGGTTGAGTGCGCGCTGCCTCCAACACGTGAAACAACCATGGCGGATCAACTGTGATTGCCAGCGGAACCAAAGGCTGCACAAAAGGATCGATAGGATTGCAACACCCTGGACACAGATTGCACATCGGGCGGGTGCATCGGCGCATTGGTGTCGGCAATCATCGCATAAATCTGCCGGTCGATGCACTGACTTGTGTTATTGTGTTGTGGGATCGTGGGATCGGAACACGTGCACCTCCCTCACAACCTCAATCGACGGGGGCGGAGTGTCAATGACCAATCCTGCGTGATTCATCCAGGCAAATAATTGCAATCGAGCGACGGCCCACTGAATCGCCACCCACCATGACTTGGCGCGACGATATCTCCATCCTGAGCGACGACCGCGCCTTCTTCCGCCGGGCCCGTTCGCGATCGCGGCCGCGGACGCGGTCCACCAACGCCGCGGCGCCCCAGAGCTCGTCCCAATCGGTGGCCACGTCGCCCACATCCTCGCCGCCGAAGGCCTCGTTCTTCTCGCGGTCCCGCTCCCATTCCCGGCCGCGAGCGCGGCGGGGCTCGGCCCCCAACAGCAAGCAGAGGTCGAGATCCGCCGCGAGGCCGCGCAGCACAGCAGCCCGCACCGCGGCAGCCCAGGCGGCGTCGCCCGACGCTGGTGCCAACAAATCGGCGGCCGCCGCCGCCGCCGCCCAGATCGCGTCGTCCGACTCTGCGGCCCAATCGGCGGCCTCTTCCCCGGCCAAATCGACAGGGGGGTCGCCCAGCAGCCTCCTGAAGATGAAGAAAAAGTTTGCTCGCAAAAAGAAGTATGGCAACGTCGACGATGTGTCCGTCAGCGACTCCCTGTGCTCTGGTGTGCTCAAAGATCTGGGGTCCACTTTCGGCAGCGGCATGAGCGTGGGGTCCTCGTGGAAAACGTCGGGGAGGCGGTCCTCGGCCAAATCCATTGGGGCCTCCGGCCGATCGATTGGGGATACGGGGAGGACCACCCTCTCGGGGAAGGTGCCGGGGGGAGTCGCCGACTTTGATTTGGACTACCTCAAAAAAGGCTCAGGGGAGAGCTCGCTGTCGAATGGGTCGCCCAAGCCAATGGCAACCTCTCCTGGCAGGGGGGAAGTGCGCAGTCTCGTGTCCGAGACGATCTCGGAGGATGCCGAAAAGAGGGAGGCGCGGAAGGAACGGGTGAAGGAGAAGCTGGACAGGTACAAGCGGGACCAAAAGCAGCTGAAGCAATCCTGCGTGGCGTTGGAGAAGCAATTGGCCCACACGACGGAAAAGCTCAAGGAGGTGGATTCCAAGGCCGCGTTCAAGATCGACTCCCTCGAATCGGAATTGAGGGAGACGCGCAGCGGGATGGAACAGGTGGCCAAGCAGTCCACCAAGGAGGTCACGGACCAATCGGAGTGCATCAAGACCCTGGGGAAGAAGCTCATCCGGCAGGCCCACGTCATCAAACGGCAGAAGAAGGCCGTGGAGCAGTACAAGATGCAATTGGAGGGGTTACACGAGGAGATGGCCATGCAGGACGAGCGGGACGTGACTCGCGACGACGAGCTTGAGCGGCTGCAGGAGGAGGTCGAGGAGGCCAAGGAGCGGCGGATCAAGATGCAAAACGTTTTGCAGGAGAACATCGAGGAGATGATGGACCTCAAGACCGCCGCGGAGCAGGACTCTAAGGCTATCATGTCGCTGGAGTTTGACCTGCAGCAGAAAGATGCGACGCTGAAGAGGGTGGCCAGGGAGGAGAGCGATAAGTCTGTAAGGATTGCTGCCCTGGAAGATGACCTGGAGAGGAAGGACGCAGAGGTGAAGGATGTCAAGGAACAATTGAAGGCCAAGGAGGTGGAGCTGTTCGGGATGAAGAAGGAGTTCGAGAGCGCATCTGAAGAGGCGGAGGAGCTGCGATGCAACTTTGCCGCCTGGGGGACGACCAGGGGCAGCAGCGAGGGAGTGGAGGCGTCGCCAGGACGATCCGCCTCTGTCAGTAGTGCCGTGAGCGATGGCCGCCCAAGCATGACGGGCCGTCGGCAATCGTCGTTGCTGTGGGGGAAGAAGGCCTTGCTGGAGGACGTGGATCCGGAAACGTTCGAGGCCGAGCTGAAGGAGAAAGACACGACAATCCAAACCCTCAACGACACCGTCACAGAGCAGGAAGAGACGATCAAGACCCTGCGCTCCGACATGGTCAAGATGAGTTCGACGTATAAACAGGACTCTTATCTGAAGCGGAAGGAGATTGCCAAGCTCAAGCAGATGAACGCGGAATACGCGCTCAAACTGCGAGCGCTCGAGAAGGCCTTCAAGTGCGTCAACAGCCCGGCCAACATGGAGGCNGGAATACGCGCTCAAACTGCGAGCGCTCGAGAAGGCCTTCAAGTGCGTCAACAGCCCGGCCAACATGGAGGCTATCTCCACTTCGCGGCACGGGCACACCTCCCACGGGGAGGGCCGATCGCCGGGAATGGGTTTGAACAGCTCCCAGCACGGATCCCTGCATGGCCTGTCGTTGCACTCGGTGGGGCCAGGCGAGGGCAGCTCCCGAGAAGACAAGGCCGCCGCCGTGCGGGCCCGGCTGGGAGGAGCGTTGTACGATTTCCCAGCGGCCGAACCACAGGTCGTCACCGATAATAACTTCTTCGAGGGGAGCGACCAGGCGAGCGAGGATGGCAGAAAGGGCGAGCCGGCCGAGGAGGGTTGAGAGATAGATGCATCGATTGTGAATTAGCAGTTTTGCTGTATCGCTGTTCCCTACGCGGAAACTTTGAGGCTCTCTTGTAATTCCCTCATCGACAACGGACGTTCGCCATCGTCGGCGCCAAGACCCGCGTTCTCCTCCGTAGTGGCGGAGGGCAGGTCCAGAACCGTCGTCTTCACAAGCGGACCAATATTCGACACAGGAGACAGCGGGGCGTCCTCGTCTTCAAAGCTCCCGTTCACTGCTGCAAGTATCTCTGACGCCTTGCGCTCGATGGCTGCGAGGTATTTAAGGACGTTTCCTTCGTTGACAGCGCTGTCCTTGACCAAATCTTCTTCCAACTCCAGGCCCAACTCGGAGTGCACATCGGAAATCCTCTCCTTCAATCCGTTCCACACTGACAGTTGAGACTCGTGCTCGGCTTCGACACCCTTGATCTTCTCTTCTAGCAGTCTCCGCTTCTCTGCCATCGAAGCAAGATCCTTCTGTGTTTGTGTATTCTTGTTGACACCACATCTCTTGGCCCGCTCGAGCTCTTGCTTGGCGTCGGAAATCTTCGTTTCGTTTTCAGCCGCCTGAGCCTCGAGCTCGGATATGCTAGTGAACAGCGAGAGACGGAGGTCTTCGGACTGAACCAGCCGCTCGATGAGCAAGTCGACGTCGTCGATGCCAGTGAGCTCGAAGACCTTGGCCAACGCCTCATCGAGTGCCCTTTCGTCGTCCTCATACTCCTCTTCTCGGCTTGCGGTTTTCTCCGATGCCAGCGTTTGCGATACTGCAAGAGCTCCAATGGGCCGGCTCGCCTTCCTCCTCTCGGTGTCTACTTGCGCATCCGCCTTCTGCACAAATTCCTCGAGTCTGCGCACTTCCTCCTGCTCCTGCTTGAGCGCGACTCTGGATTCCTCGAGCTGTTTCGTCAAGGCCTCGAGCTCTTGGGTTGCTCTGTCCTTCCTCTTGATCGCTTGTTTGCCCTGTTCAAGAACCACGGCCATTTGCTCGGACTGCCGCTGAGTATCGCGCTCAAGCTTGGTGTAGATCTCGTCATACCTGCAGCGTTGGAGCCTTGCTTCGTCAATCTTCGCCCTCAGCTTCTTCTTCTGAGAGATACTTGTATTCAACGTCACAAGTTTCTGGTTCAATCGCTCCAGCAGGATATTCTTCTCCGTCTCCTGCTTCGCCTCCTTCAGGGTGATGGAGCTTTCTCCGCCCGCCCGGCGCTTCTGCTCGAGAGCTTTTGTCTCGGCCGCGAGTATTTGCTCGTCGAGGCGCTCTAAGCGCTGCCTCTCAGCGTGTAGCTTTGCCTTGTACACCTCAACCTCGCTAGCACAACGCTGGCTCTTCGCAGAGGCATCGTCATCGTTGACTTGCTTGATTGTCGACACCTCCGACGAGAAGTCGAACGTCGACGCGACCGACATCCTGGTGAGTAAAGTATGCTGGGCACTGCTTTGAAAGCGCAACTTTGGGCGAGTACGGGGCCGTCTTCGACTTGTGGCGCGGAGAAGAAGGAAGGCTTGTCTATCCGAATCTCTCAAGTTAGGAAGTCAAGCATTGATTGGCTTGCGAGAGTTGCCAGCGCCATCTGTTCGAGATTTTGATGGTATCAATTCAATCATACGATCTTGTCACTTATGAGAGAGCACGACACCCCAACGTCCTCGCCTAATTCTGATCTACTAAGACTATATCTACTGTTATCCTAAGATCTCTTTCTACTCTGCAATCGTATCGTCGTGTGGTTCAATCAGCTGGCCGAGCTCTCTGGTCCGTGACAAACATATGGCCCGGAGCGTGCGTAATGGCGAAGGAGACGCCGCTATCCATCAACACCGCCTGCGGCGTAATGCCACAGGCATGGAAGACAGGCACCTCGTCGGGCAAAATGTCTACGCTTTCCCCCCAATCAGGATCGTTCACATCTCGTATGCCAATGGCGTCGGGACATCCCACGCAGAGCGGCCCCCCGTGGGCCTGGGGATATTTGCTCGTTATCTCCACCTCCTTTGCTACAGCGGTCGCTTTGATGGGCTTCATCGAGACCACCACGTTGCCTTTGAGGCTGCCCGCCGTCCGGCAGGGTATGTTGGTTCGATACATGGGCACGTTTCGACCCTGCTCCACCGACCGGAGAGGTATCCCTGCGTCCAGGAGCGCCCCATCGTAGGAGAAGCTGCATCCGATCAGGAAGGCCACCGACCTCTCGGGCCAGTACGGCCTCGCGTCCTCCACCTCCGCCTCCAGTCGACCGTCGCGGTAGATGCAATACTTGGGAATGTCCGTCCTCAAATCGGACCCGGCCGCCACCGCCTCGGCCGACGAGCTTCCCACATCGCAGACTTCAATGAGCGGGCAGGCCTTCTTGTTCCGCTGGCAGAAGAGGAGGAAATCGTACGCCGCCGGGCCCTCCTCCAGGACCACGAGGTTGCACTGCATGTACCCCGGACAACAGCCGTTCGTCGGGCCGGCGAATTGGCCGGATCGCACCGCCCGCCGAAACTTCTGCGGGGTGGAGAAGGAGGCCGATGGGGAGGAGGGAGATTGTGCACCATTTGCGGCGGAGAAGACGTCGCGCACGTCGCGATATTCGGTCGGTGCAGGTGCAGGGGGGCGAAGAGAGCCTTCCTGCGGCTGGGCCGAGTCCGCCATCAAGGACCGCAGGCGCTGCTCGGCGCCATCGACCGCGGAGCTCATTTTAGGAGGGCGGAGGCTTTGCAAATGGGCTTCCCAGCAGCCGTCGTCGAGGCGTTCACCTTCCCCTTCACCCCCTCCTTTGTTCTGTTGATTGTGTGTTGTAGTTGTTCCTCTCGCACGCACGCCCGAAAAGACTGGCGCGTCGAAATCCAGGATGAACGAATCTGAAACGCAGGCAAATTTCAAACGCCAAGATTTGTCCCTGCTGGAGTTCGACGCGCCTGTCTTATGGAAAGCCGCAGTTTTGCAACAGCCTGCCCCCCTATCGCCGGGCGCTATGGAGGAGGTTCACGATGCGTACTTTCGCCCTCCGGCGGAGGAACACCCCGCCCTGGCCGACGCCGATAGCCCGCCACGTTCTATCGACGACTATCTGGAGAGCGCATACGGCCACGCTCGCCATCGCCGGGGCGTCCTCCACGAACTCGCCCTCCACTGGCGGTATTACATCATCTTTCTGGCGCTGGGCATTGCAAACTCGGGAGATTCGGCCGAGATGGGGGTCACGAACTACATCTTATCGAGCGACAGATTCCAGCAGGATATATTGGGCGGCGGGGACGAGGGGGGAGAGGGAGGGGATGTCGATTTTGCCAAGCGAGGGGCGCTCATTGCGGGCGCCCACTTTGCAGGAATGCTCGTCAGTGGCCTGCTGTCGGGGGTGCTGGCCGACATTTGGGGGCGCCGATCGACCCTCCTGGCGGGCCTTTTGTGCAATTCTGTCGTTGGGGTCCTCGCAGCTCTTGCCCGGAACGCCACGGAATTGTGCCTACTGAGATTTCTGTGCGGGATCGGGCTGGGGATGGTGATTGCTGGCGTTGTCACAATGGCGGCAGAACTATCTCCGCCAACAAAGAGAGGCAGATTCATGACGCTGGTGGCATCTTGCTACACGTTAGGTTTCTTGTACACGGCCTTTTGGGCCCTGATCATATTTCGGGTGGCGGGATCGGGCAGTTGGAGGCTGTTCATGATACTGAATGCCCTGCCGACCGTGATTGCTGCGACGTTGGTCACTGCATTTGTTCCGGAGAGCCCGCGATTCTTCCTTTGCCGGGGCAGGTTGAGAGAAGCAGTACATATCTCAAATGTGATTACTTCGAGAATAGGATACACGGACGAGCCGCTGTCGGAGGACGAGCTGACGCAATATCTGTTTCAAGCGAAGAGAATTGGGCGAGCCAGCATCCGTGCCAAGGAGACGATTAGCTTGAATGAATCCGAGAATTCGCCAATTCCTGTTGCGGAGGATAAATGGAGAGAAGTTTGGGCAAGCCTGGCTTCCATGAAGCAGGTTTTCGCCAAGGGAATGCACCGACGGACGATTCCTCTTCAGCTGGCGTATTTCTCGCTGACACTGGTGACAGGGGTGGCGACATGGTGGACAAAAATCTTTCAGAACCTGGAGCTGCAGACGGACGCCTATGCATTGAGCTTCTTTCACACGTTGGCGCAGATTCCTGGAATGATCCTCGCCAGCGGACTCATCGACTGGGTGGGACGACGGAGGCTCGTCATCATCGGATTTGGTTGAGGGTTCGCCACCCTCCTGGCGATGTCGACTCTGGCAACTACGATCCAAAGCAATGGCGGAGGAGGCTACTATTCCCTACTCGTCTTGGCGGTGGCCTGCTTCTACACTGTGTCGTTGTGTGTGGCGTGGCTGGCGTTGGACTGCCTCTCAGCGGAATCTTTTCCCACCAAGATACGAAGCACTGGGAGAGGAGTCTGTGTGGCCACAGGTCGATTGGCTGGATTCTGCGTGCAGTTTACGTACGGCCCACTGATTTCACAGAATAGGCTGTCGTTTATGCTCGGCCTGGCGAGTCTCTTCGCTGTGGGAGGGGTGGTAGCGTCGTGCCGGACGACTGACACAACCAACATCGACTTGCAAGATCATTGGGAGTACGCTGATGATGGCAGCGAGGCGAAGGAGGGCGAGAATGGCACTTGTGAACGCCCGGGAAGACGAGCATCCTTCACCGAGGCAACCCACAGTAAGTACTTTTCTGTAGAGGCAACTTAGACGTCGGTATCTTCTCAAGTCAGCTTGTTGCAACAGTCGATTGACGTTCAATACGTATCGTCCATCATGACATCGAATCCAGCAGGGCCCACCACCTCGTTCCCGCTCTCGTCCAACACGTACGCGTCAAATTTCGTTCCCCACTGGTGCAAGTCCAGCGGCCAGATCATATCCTCCGTCGACTCGGAACCAAACGTCACCGACCCCGTGGTCAGTTCTCCTCCAGATATGCAATTGGTCGACGCATCGCGTGAGCAGAGAGGCAACGCTACGACCGGCTCGAACTCGCCGCCCTGCGGATGCGCGGAGCGCATGAAGATTCCGAGCCGGTATCCGTCCAGCTCCTCTTTCGCATGGGCGACGGAGAAGTCAATCGTAACGCTTTCATCGTGCTCGTACTCCAGCTTGTTGGAATGGACGTGCCCCTTTGAAGAACTGGTGGAGTCCTCTGCAATATCGCCAGACGCATCGTTCGATGCACCAACGCCCGACATCTCGAGTCCGTTGCCGTTCTGGATCTTTGCATTCACCTTAGACGTGGACATGGCTACGCTCGCGTGCACCCGTTCGGTCGACTTCTTTGTCCCTTTGTTGTACTTGAGCAGCGGGTTGGTCGTCCGGGCGGATGCTTTCTTCTCAACACCACCATCAACGCCTCCGTTCGATGAGTTTGGTCCGTAACGGGCAACCTCGCTCCCGTGCGCATGAAACGCATCCACGTCCTCCTCCTTCTCGTTCTGAACATAAAACTCCAACGGCCCAATGGCCGCGGCGCCCCGCCCGTCGAGGACGTACGCGTCGTATCCGGTGCCGTACCGGCTCACCTCCAGCGGCCACGTGCCCTGCATGAGCTCCATCGCATCGGCGTCCCCGAACGTCACCGTCACGTCGGTGTAGGTGGCATAATCTCGATCGCACGTAGACTCGATCGCATCGCAGAGATTTACGGCGACAATGGGAGGCAGCCTTCCGCCCTGGGGGTCGGCGTCGCGCATGAACAATCCGACGGTCCACTTTGGATAATTCCGGTTGACGTGGCGGGACGGGGCCTCGGGCGAGGAGTAGTACGGATGCGTTGGAGGGCCGACCGAGAGTGTAACGACGATGGGCTCGGCCTCGTCGTAGATGGATTTGGTTGTGGAGAGGGATGGGGCAACGTCTGTTGCTTGCGCTTGGCTGCTGCTGGTGTCGTCCTCTTCGCTCGTCGCGATAGCAGGGGGTGCCGGCGCGCGCAATCGTTGCTCTGGCGCCGACGCCTCCACCTTAGACGCCGCATCACGTTCATCGTGGTGAAAGAGCGCCGCCCGCCTCTGGCGGAGGTTCGCTCCCGTCGTCGAGACGACGCCGACGGCGAGGAGGAGGCCGAGGGACCGGACCGAGAGTTGCAACAGCATCTTGATGGGCTCTCTTTGGAGCGATCGCGTCGAGGGGGCGATGGCCACCATTGGCTGCCAGCTGGACGGGAGATACGGCCAGTGCTGCGGCCACCAGCGCGGTCGTATGACTGGCTGCTTAGGTAGGAGCATTCAGGGAGTGAGAAGGAGGGCGGGCGCTTGGTCTGTGTGAATGAAAGGGCCGCTCTTTTGAGACGGTTCATGACAGCAGTGCCGCGTGGGTCATTAGTCGTTTTATGTGCAAAATGCCACGTGCTACGAGTGATGACTTGTCCGACCCGAGGAGTATCATTGTCTGAATCACGGTCTGAGCAGCACACAAGCCCGGAACCCGAGAGGAGCCCGAGCTTGACGAGCAGCATTGAGCATTGATGGCACTGGCAGAGCGCGTCAAGGAGTGATCCGCAGAGCCTGGAAGAGTTGCGCCCCATACATCATAAATCGCCCTCGTCGAATTGCAACACGCCGACCCCAACCAGAATGAAGATCGCCCTCTCCGC
>JALLAP010001467.1:0-12400 GCA_036939355.1 Thalassiosira profunda | reverse complement strand
AGGGTGTCCGCCCGATTCGTCGCCATGATGACCTTGACGTTGGTCGTCTGGTCGAACCCGTCCATCTGGTTCAGCAATTCCAACAAGATGCGCTGCACCTCCCGATCCGCTCCCGTCTGGGCGTCGAACCGCTTGGTGGCGATGGCGTCGATCTCGTCGATGAAGACGACGCAGGGGGAATTTTCGCGGGCGAGGCGGAAGACGTCGCGGACCATGCGGGGGCCCTCGCCGAGGTACTTTTGGACGAACTCGGAGCCGACCATGGAGATGAAGGTGGCGGAGGTGGCGTTGGCGACGGCCTGTGTGCATGTGATGTGCGCAACAATGTGAGACATAAATAACCATCATCTGTTGGCATCTCCCTTCCCCCTCTCCCGGCAATATTATTCACTCACCTTGGCCATCATCGTCTTGCCTGTCCCCGGGGGTCCGTAAAGCAGCACCCCCCTTGGCGGATCGATCCCAATCTGCTGGTACAAATGGTGCTGAATCAACGGCAGTTCGATCGCCTCCCGCACCTCCTGCTTCTGGATGTCCATCCCCCCGATGTCCTTGTACGTCACGTCGGGCTTCTCGCTCATGAGCTGGACCGTCGAATCGCTCTCCGGGGGCAAAATGTCCACNCTTGTACGTCACGTCGGGCTTCTCGCTCATGAGCTGGACCGTCGAATCGCTCTCCGGGGGCAAAATGTCCACGACCGAGTGGGAATGCCGGTGCAGGGCGATGGACGTATTCGGCTTGAGCATCTCACGGTCGAGGGTCGAGAGGATGCGGACGTAATAATTGCTCCCCGCGGTGGAGCTGACGATGCCGTAATTGGCGTCGATCATCTCGTTGAACTGGCCGATGACGAGGGGCACGGATTGGATGCGCCGGATCTCCTCCTTGGCCCGGAGGAGCTCGCGCTGGAGGTGGCGCATTTCGTCCTTGAGGTATTCCTCTTGCAGTTCGACGAATTCCAGCTGGCGCTCCATCCCCTTCATCTCCTGGTAGAGGTCGGGAGATGAGGAGGATTCGGCCGCCGGGGTGGACGGCTCGACGTCCATGTCGACCAGGGGGGCGGCAACCGCGGCTGCCATTTTTTTGCTTTGGTCGGTGTTGATGTGTTGGATCGCCGACTGCGCCTCAATTTTTATGCGCCAAAATTGCACCAACACGATGCGCTCGCCTCAGAGATTCCTCTCGATGCTGCTGCCGGCCTTGGTATGCCCTCTACCTGCTACAAGCACCCCGTCGGTGTTTGATGTGGTCCGTCGGTTGGGAGGCCTCGCTCTTTCCTCTTTCATCTTTGATTTTCGATTTGGGGGGCGGATTGCCCACGTGGCCACAACATCTAACAAATATCACTAGCTTTACTGCCGTCAGCGGGGCTTTGTTTTCTGCTTTGTTAGGGAAGCTAGGGGTAATATTTAGGGAGGACGCCCTTTTGCCCGCTGAACCTAAAAACAGAGAAGAAGCTATCGAAGCACTGTGCAAACAAGCAAAGACAGCTCCGGCAACACACATCATGGCGACATCTGGCGGCGGCAAGCGCCGGAAAGTATCTCCCGCCGGCGCCCTCTCCATCTCCGACATCCCAGACGGGTTTTTGGCGGAGGTGGGGAGCTACCTCGCGGCGCCATCTCGTGCCCTCTTCGCTTTGGCGTTTGCTGCACCCACATCGCAAACGGCGACGAGCAGTGCCACCACATCTGCCTTGTTGGGCCGAGAGTCATGGGAGGTGCTCGATTTTGCAGACATCGAGAAGAGCCTAGCGTCGAAGCTGACGGACGACGATGTCCATGATGTGCTAATTTGCATCGGCGCAGCCACTCGCCTCAAGAGGCTCAAATTGGCAGGCTGCGTGAGCATAACGGGCAGGGGGCTGGAACCGCTACGTGGATCGACAGTTATTGAGCAAATCGATCTCAGCCTTGTTGGCCTACACAAGCGTCCTGATCTATTTCGAGAACCAGAGATAGATGCTGCAACGACTGTTTCGTTGCTTCGCAGCATCATTGCCGCTGATGGTAGCTCTTTGAGGCATCTGCAGTTGCCAAAGAAGTTTTTTGGCAAGCACAGGAACGATATGAGCAGGATCGGGATGGTGAACGATTTTCTTGTCGAATACGACCGATCGTTGGCGCGCCATCAGTTTGATTGTCTAAAGTGTCAAGGCGCCATTAGCCAAGGACAACCGGAGGCCCCTCGAATGGTCCTTACCACTGCCGTGCATTACAGTCGGTATGGTTTGCAGAACAATACCTGCTGCATGTGCATGAAAGGCCTTTGCGAGCGTCGGCTGTGTCGCGTATACAGCGATGACGGATATCTTGAGGAGGGCGTGCTTCTGTGTTGGCGGTGTGAAAGATTTTACTGCTCCAATTGCGTTGGCGCGAGAAAGGCATGCACCGGTTGCCACCAACATTTCTGCAAAGATTGCGAAGTTCTTGTAGAGTGTTTGAAGTGCGGGAACGACGAGTTAGTCTGTCAGGATTGCATCAACTATGATGACGAGGGCGAGGAGATTGGGTGCGCCTGGTGTGAGGGGTATGAATGGGAATAATTGACAGGTCCCTCTTCTCGGCTACGATGCTTTGTTGCCATAAAGTATCATTGCTACCACGCCATTGAAACACTCTGACTCCTAACAATCGCAATTCATTTGGACTCCTTCAACGCATCGACAAAATCCTTCGCCTCCTCCCGCGTCACGGCCTTGAACTGCATTTTCCTCTTGGTTGTGTTGCCCAACATCTTCGACGCACCAGATGTGACGACCGTCTCCACCACTTCAAACGCGTTGGGGATCTTCTTCTCGTCTACAAGCGTCACCACGCAGTTAGGAAGAGCAAAGGATTCCGACGGCACTAGCTTGTCGAACCAGTGTTTGGGCGAAGGATACTTGACCCCGCCCTTCAATCCCTCCACGCTCGGAACAACAACAGGAGGTATCAGATTTTGGAAGGCCACCTCCGGCGCCGATCCAGAGTGCAATCTGCAAGTGGGAGGCAGCTCGAACAGGTGGAGGAACGAATCGGAAGTGATGATCGCCAAGCTGACCTTCCAGCTGCTCATCATTCCAGTTCCACGCTTCTCCAAGACCTTTGCTTTGCACAGGAGGTCGCTGACCAGCGGAGAGGAGAGCTCAAAGTTGCCATCGCCCTCAGTCACGCCAGTGAGACCAGGCCCAGTCGGTGTTGCATCATCCGACTTCTTGTGCACCACCTCCTCCAGCTGAATGGACTGCGCCCTCTCGCGAATCGAGGATTGCACGTCGTCCTCCACCTCCTTCCTCTCCATCGGCCACTCGATCAGCTCCTTCAAAACGGGATTGATAGTTGATGGCAACCCCAGCCACAGCCGTTCTTGCCGTTGAGTGGCTTTAATCATGATCTCCTTAATCTGGTTGCGCCGGTTGCATTCAGTATCCTTCGTCGACAGAAAAAGCTTGGACAGCTCCGAGGAGCACTTCTCCCACACAGAAGAGAGAAAAGCCACCGCCATGCGATATCGCATCTCTTCCACCCACACATCTGAGCATCCCTTCACGGCTGCATTGGCATTGGGAGACGCAGGTGCTTTCGCGGCATCCGGCGAGGAGCCGAACCAATCCAGTGCCCTCTGGTAATACGCATCTAGATGCAAGAAAGATGAGTGAGGCGTTCAGCCAGGTGAGGGCAGTGATGCAAAGACCCCATCACACTTACCCCAAGCCTTGCAGACTTCCCCCTCGGCCGCCTCCAATTCGTTGATTATCGAATCTCCCAATTTCTCCATAAAGACTACCTCCTGCTTCGTCTCGCTCAGCAACAGCGACAGCTCCGGCAACACCTCCTTGCTCATGTACTGGGCCATCTCGTCGTACTTCCCCGCCACGTGTCCGGCCGAATTGGCCAACTGATTGAGCATCGCCCCGCACTTCTCCTCGCGGTAAAAATCGGCCACGGCAAATGCAGTGCTGTGATGATCTCCCCCGACGGACACTCCCCCGACGGACACTCCCCCGACGGACACTCCCCCGACGGACAATCCCGCCACCGATCCAGACAATCCAGCCACGGACGATGCTCCCCCGTGCTTCTCGTGCTTCTCCCCCGCCTCGAGGTGGCGCTTCTTCCTCTTGGGGTCGAGAATAGGCGCCCCCTTCTCGTCGATGCACCATTCTCCCACGCTGGCCATGCTGTTCCCATATGCGTTCGAGGCGTGGGCCCATCCCCGCAGCAGGAGGTCCGCCTTCTGCGTCTCCAGCAGGCTGTCGTGCATTAGCGTCCGGAACGCGTGCCAGTAGAGCGAGGTGGACTGGAGCTTGGACTCGTAGGCCGCGCGGCGCTCGGCCTCGTAGGCGCGCAGTTTGGAGTGGGTCGCCGTGCGGCGTTCGTGGACGGCGGTTATGTCATCGCCGTCACCGGGGCTGGAGGTGGGGGAGCCGGCGGGCTCGGCCACCGGTGAGTTGGGAAGTTCATTGTCTAAGTCGGCGCCGGGCGAGGGCGGGGCAGGCGGCTGGGTGTCGTCGACGACGGGCGGTGGATAGCTCATTGTGCGTTGGTGTTGTTGGTGCACCACTGCCAATTGCAAATATCTGTTGCTCTCCGTATTTGTGCGCGCAGCCCGGACTTGCAGCCAGAGGGCTTCCTGACCTGTGGATCCGCTGTTGCCTCCCAGGTCGCCCGGAACAGACAAGCGGGTGGGGCGTGGAGGGAGAGTTCGGGCGTGGGCTGGGGGAGCGGCGGGCGCTTTGCGGCGGAAATTACAGTGGACTGACATGGGTCCTTTAGAAAGCGCCAAAGATATCGCGCGTCCTTTAGAGGCTGGACGCGTGTCGGTGTCGACTTCGCAGATTCTTTCTGGTCGGTCTTGCTTTTCGGTGCCTCGCCCCCTCGCGGGCTAGCTGTGTGCAACCAGCCCGAGACACTAGATAGCTACTGGACGCGTGTGCAATGACATAAAGATCGAGTGTCGCGACGTCTCGTTGCTCGACACAGCAGTGCCAAGCATCATAAATCGACGGTCTTTGCAACTTTTGCACGTGCTCATAAATTGACGGTCTTTGCCTCATTGATCCACATCACCTCTCGGCATCGTGTCCAACCATGAAGGTCCTCGCATCCGTTTTCCTCCTCGCGGCGGTCGCATCTGCTGCGGACGGTGAGTTGTCTCGATCGCGCGGCTGATGTCGATCTCGAGAGTGCAAGGATCTTGTGGGGCATCATGCAGGCTAGGGAGCCGGGCTGCGTTCGTCGGTGTCGCGCTGTCCTTGTCTCCTCGTCTCGTCTCCAACCCGGACGCGTCGTTGCCCGCCGTTCCTCCACAGTCGACAAGACCGAGCACGTCCCCCGCCTGCGCGGCATTCCGGACAAGGCCAAGGCCGAGTTTGCTAAGGTGATGACCGGATACCCGTATCACGGAAACCGCGCTTGTCCGGCCATGAAGGGGTGCAGCAGCTATGACTACTGTTACACGAGTGGCTGCGGTCCGTGCGACCTGTCGAAGGACGAGTGCACTCATTTCGACCCGAACAACAGGGATACGGGTGGCAACAGCCGCGCTTGTCCGGCTATGAAGGGGTGCCGCGAGTGGGACTACTGTTCCTCGAGCGGCTGCGGCGCGTGCGACATGTCGAAGAACGAGTGCACTCAGTACGACCCGAACAACAGGGACACTGGTGGACCGCGTGACGCCTGCCTCACGACCGGAGGCTGCAAGCACTACGACTATTGCGCCGACATGGGATGTGGGAAGTGCGTGAACAACAGCTGCACTATGCCTGAGGACTACACGGCCAAGAAGGAGGAGTAAGTGGAGAATCTATGGGTGGAAGAGGACAATGAATGAAGAGTCTTTGGTGAAGTTGTGATTGACAAGTGCAAGGATGCCACAAGTATCTACTGCATGCATCTAAGTTGTTAGCGAAATGGTTCCAGTCATCGAGTTCGTAGCCTACTCCGCTCCTCAACCCAGCTTGGCGACGTATCTCGTAACAGACACCTCCTTCCCGTCCCCTCCCTTCTCGGTCACATGGATGGCCCTAGCATATTTCCCCAACAGACTTGCCACCTTGGAATCAAAGTCTTTCTCGTCTCCGCATACGATGAACTTTCGCAAGTACGGCATCGCTTCTTCCAGCGTCCACGCGTCCTTCATGGCGAACAGGGACTTGATCCTTTGCAAAGGAACCAGAGGGAGCCCGGACTCGGGAAAGTAGCGCCAGCATCGGACAATCTTTGCATCCTCTCCGTCCCTTGCGTCGATCGTTTTTGTTTCCGAGATGGCGGTCCCCTTCAACAGCTCTGCCTTTGGATCGTACTCGGTCGCCATCGTGGGCAAGTGCATCGCCCACGCGTCCATCAGCTCGCCCTCTTCCCACACGGCCGCACTCCCCGCGCCGATGGTCTGCGACGACGCCGATTTGGGAGTCCCCCGCAAGAAGACGTGATGCACCGCGAGCCCGGCCACCCTGTCGGGAACAAACTTCACGTGCTGTGGCATATCGTCCTTCTTTCCAACGTGGCCAACGATGGGCCACAGGCCATGCCAGATCACTTCGTCTGCCAGCTGCAATGGCGCGGTTTGGGTGGCAGGAAGCTGGGACGGAGTGCCAAACTGAGACTGGGATTCTTGCGTGTCCGCCTCTCGCGAGTCCGTCAAATGCGGTGCCTCGGGCGGAGGCTGCGTTGGCCCGCGATCCTCGCCCTCCAGCCGGATCCAGTGGTCGCGGATCTCGGCCATGAGCGGCGCCAGCTTCGTTCCCTCTCCTGACCCCCCTTCCCAGGCCAGCTCCAGATCGGTCTCCAACAGGGTCGTCACGATGGCCGCAGCGACCGTCTGCCTCCCTTCTTCCGAGAGCATGCCGTACCGCACGGACGCTGTTTCATCGCTCGACGTCGGAAGGGCCAGGGCATCCTCTGCCCCAAATTTCCGGTTGTGAACGGCATCCTCAATCTCCGACTGGGAGGTGCGGCAAACGTGCGCCAGCTCCGCAACGGTGTACCCGAAGATCTTCCCCGCACCTTCCACGGGCGGATCGAACGGGTCGAAGGTCCACCGGCTCAAACACCCCCGCAGCTTGTCCGCAAAGTGCCCCTCCTTCAGGTGGTAAGGGTCCAGGAAGAAGCAGCTGGGGGAATCCTCTCCTGGGACGAGGCCCACGGACCGGGCCGGCATCTTGACAAGCGTCTTCCCGTTGCCATTGGATGATGCGTCGTCCAATTTCTGCCGCTTGTTGCTCTCGTCGCTTTTCATGGGGGGCACCACGATGTACGTGTTCGACGTCTCCACCCGCGTCAATTCCATCGTCTTGCCGCCCCGCCCCTCCACGACGAGGCGGGCGGCCACCGGCTCGATGCTCCCCCCGCCCCCGCCACTGTCCTCCGCGGGCGCCGTCGGGATGGAGCTGTCGACGTCGTTCTCCGCCGTTTCCCCCAATATGAAGACGTGGCCGCCGGTGAGATCATCCATGGTCAGCCCGCCCGAGGGCGGGAGGCTGACGAGGACCAGAGCGTCGTCGTCGGCCACTCCCCCGCCTCCACGTGCACCGTCGTCATTTTTCGGGCTGCCATTGGTGGCTGCCGCAGAGGCCGCCGCGGCTGAGGCGCCGGGAAAATCGGACAGCGGCAGGGTAAGGAGGGTGTCCCTGTCGTTGGACGGGTCGTCGAGGCGCCGGGTGGTGTCCATCGTGTTGAAGGGGGCGGGGGCGGCGCCGCGACCGACGGTGCACCCGAATGAGCCACCTGAGCTCTGAATTCCTCTGTAGAATCTTTTATCTTGCGTACATACATACATAGGATTTGCAACTCAAACCCAGAGTTTGCTTTGCGTTGTGCCGTTGCTTGCCGAGCAGCAAGGAGAGCACAATCATGGCCGAATCCAGCGGCACCGTGTGCCACGTCCTCCCGTGCAGCATCGAGGAGGACCTGACCGCCCCCGTCGCCCAGTATTTTCAGCCCACGACGCTGCCGGACGCGTCGCTGCCGTCGGACGCGAGGCGGGACGACCTGCACCTTTTGGGGGCACAGTTCCGCGGACGTGGCCTGCTGTGCGCCGTGGACCCTCCCTCCCCCGCCAATGCATCAACTGCCGCTGCCGGCGAAGACGAAACGGAGGCGGCCTCGCCCAAGGTGGCGCTGTCCAAGCTCCCGCCGGCGGTGACGGGGGTGGTCCTCGCCCAGTCGACTAGCAGTGCCGCGATCGCCCCCGCGAAGCGGGCGAAGGACCCGCCGGCCCGGCCGCTGAAGGTGGTGGAGCGGTTCCACCACGTGTACAGCTGGAGCCACGAGCACGATGCGCAGCGGGTGGTGCGGGAGAGGCACGGGAGCGAGAAGAACGGGCTGAGTGCGGCTCTGGATTGGTGCAGTTTGGCCCGCGAGGTGAGTGGTGCATGTGTTGTGTTTTGCCTGATTGCTGCCCATTTTGTGTGCATCTAGCGCGTCTAATGTTTGTGCATTTCAGGTGCACGATCCGATTCCGGTGCCGCCTTAAAATGCTGACTAGTATTGTTAAGACTGGATTGAGATTGATCAAAAGAGGAGAGTGCAGCGAGAGAAGGGAGCGAGATGATGTGGGCACTATCTATTGCATGATAAAGGTCGTGGCAGGTGACAGAGCCATACCGAATCAGGAAGGTTGAACGATGAACTTTGGAAGCCCGCATCCCAGTAAAACATGCACTCTGGTATCTTGGATGTGTATCAATCTAACGCGGGTGTCTGAGGAGTGAAGCAGCATTGTCATATCTAAACCTATGCCTATATTTTGTCGATTTGCCTTGTTGGACGTTCTAAGTCTCAACCCGCTCCTCTTGTACGTGATACACGCTCTGGTTCGGAACTTCACCTGATAGTGGCAGCATTCTGCTGATTCCAAGCTGAGGCATGGCTCCAGCTCGATGATCAGTGTCGCCTTATCTATCAGCAGCAGTGCCTGGTTTCCGAACATGCGCTCTCAAACGCCCGACGAATTTGAATTGCTCTTGTCCAGCACAAGCGAGTTGAAAACCCGCTGCATCTCCATGTCGGCGTCGTCGGTTCCGCCCTCGCCGTCCTTCCCTTCTCCTTCTTCGTACGCCACTCTGTCACTAGTGCTCAGCTCCAGATCGCTCCCGCCGCTCCGATTGCTCGTTTCGAGGTCGCTCCCTCCGCTCCGGTCGCTGATCTGGACCATACGTGGAACCTTGACCCCCGGGGCACCCCGCACGTCCTCCAATATTTGCCGGAGCACCTCGTTCTGCCGTCGCAGCCCGGCGATCTCGACGTAGAGAGCCTCGATCTCGAATTTCGTCCTGAGGCCCTTGCCGCGGCGCTTCCCGTCCTTCCGCGAGCGCGTCCGGCGCCGCCCGCGGGGGTTGTTGACCTCGAGGGTCGAGGCGCTGCTGTCGAGGTGGGCGGGCGTGGCCTGCGGCGGCTCGGGCTCGGAGCAGCTCCCTTCGGATTCGGAGGAGGTATCCGCGCACGTGGCGCCAGCGGCGTCGGTGCATGCATCAATGCTGGCGCTCATTCTTTTGTAGAGGAGGATGGAAATTATGGCACGAAGGAGGAGCGGAGGCCTCTTCTCTCGAGTACGAGCATCAGCAATGCGTGAACGGTGTTGTCAGAGAAGAGGAGGAACAAACCGCTGACGCGACCCTAGTAGCCAAAATGTATAGTTCCTACGTGGAATTTCAGATTCCAGCAACCGCTCATCAGCCTAGCTCACCACGTTTGATGAACCACCACGCCGCCCCCTAGGGACGAACGCGACGCGGCGACAGTCATTTCTCTGGAATCTAGCCGTCACCATGAGGAGGGGCCGGCCGCTGTGGACGATCCTCTCCCTCCGCGCGGCGGCGGGGGCGTCGTCCTTCGCTAGTCGACGCCGCCTCCAAGCGAACAGCAAGGGCGGCAGTTTCAACGTGAGGAGGAGTTGTCCCCACTCCAAGCTCCGCGTGCGGCAGGTCCTCGTCGTGCACCGCCATGGCGATCGATCTCCCATCACGCCCATGCGAGACGAGCAATTTTGGCACGGTTAATTGCCGAAACCGCACGTGTTGGAGGGCATTGCGCAGGGCACCAAATTGGTGCGCCCGCCGGAGGGCGGGCCGAAGGCGCACGGGGCCGTGGGGCGGGGCCCGTTCGGACAGCTGACGATGATGGGGCTGCTGCAAATGATCGGGCTGGGCGAGCGGCTGCGAGAGGAGCTGGGACATTTGCAGGACGAAGATGAGGGTAATGCTACTACTGATGAGAGCCATCAGTTTGTGAATCAGGGGAGGCTCTTCACGCCGCAAAAGCCATTGCATCCGTCGCGAGTGCAAGTGATGAGCACAGATTTCCCGAGAACCATCCAAAGTGTTCAAGCGTTGTTGACGGGGCTCTTTCCAGATGCGGGCACGGAAGAGCCCGTCAAGATAGATTTGCGACACACCAACTCTTACTTCATCCCGGATCCGCAGCCGAGGCAATCTGCAGAACAATTGCGGTTGGAGAGCCACCTATCGAAACGAGCGCACATGCAAGAAAGGGAAGAAGAGCTGAAGGAATTGGCACACAGAGTCACCGCTGCATTAGATGAACACTTAGGAGAGGGTGCCAAGGGAGTTTCCTTCGGAGTCGGCGAAGAAAAGGATGCAAACACAAAATCCACGAAGAGACAACCGTTGGCGTGGGCGCAGATGGCGGAAGTACTGACGTGCCTCCACTCGCGGGAGTTGCTTCCGCCCACATTGTCAGAAGAGGAAGTCCAAGCAGTGTCCAACCATGCAGCGTGGAGGTGGTTCGAGAATCTGAGACATCCCGTGCTGGCAAATTCGGCAATGTGGAAGTTCGCCAGCCGGTTGGTCGACACTATGCAACGCAGGGTGGACATTGAGTGCCGATGCCAGGCATGCATAGACGGTGGTGGGACAGAATTGGTGGTGAGAGACGAAGAGGAATACGAACAGGAGTGTGTGGAGGAACCGTGGCTCTGCATCTTCAGCGCCCACGATTCGACGTTGATCGGCGCGCTTTGTATCTTTCAACTCGAAATGCCTTCCAAATGGCCCGAGTATGGTAGCGCACTGAAGGTGGAGCTGATTCGAGAAGAGGATGAATCGCAACCAACCAAGGTATTGCAACACTGGATTCGGTTTTCGCTGAACGGACAGGTGCTTCGCAGTACGTGGCTCGCGGATGAGGATGGCGAACCGTCGACAATGGTGCCGTTGAATGAACTTGCAGATATGATCGACTCAGAGCACGAGCTGTTTGAGGAAGGCAAGGATGGTTCCGGGATGAAATACAGCTGGAAAGATGGTTTGCTGAGAGAGCATTAGCAAACTCTCTATTCCCTAGTTGATCTCATTCCCCTCTCTACCTCTAATCCCTCTCATAATTCAGGATGGGCGAGAGCCAGCGCTCGCAGACGGGCAAATCCATCTTCTTGCGCCCCGCGTAGCTCTCGACTTGGTCCTTGCCAACCTGGCCCACCGCAAAGTACTGAGACTCGGGATGACCGAACACCAAGGCCGACACGGAAGCCGCCGGCATCATGGACAGCGATTCCGATAGTTCGATGCCCGCAAGTTCCTTCGCCTTGATCACGTTCCACATGGTGGTCTTCTCGGTGTGATCCGGCTGCGAGGGATATCCCGGGGCCGGCCGGATTCCGACGTATTTGATCTTGAGCAAATCTTCCTCGTTGAGACTTTCGTCCTTGGCATAGCCCCACATGTCCGTGCGGATGACGCGGTGCAGGTACTCGGCGAAGGCTTCCACGAAGCGGTCCGCGAGGGCCTGGGACATGATCTTGTTGTAGTCGTCGTGCTCGCTCTCGTACTGTTCGACAAGCGCATCGCAGCCGAAGCAGGACACGGCAAACATGCCTAGGTGGTCCTTGTATCCGGCAGGGGCAATGAAATCGGACTGGCTCAAGTAAGGATCGTCGCTCTCCTTCTCCGCCTGCTGCCGAAGCATGCAGAATTTGTCGAGTGGCTTGCCGGCTTCGCGGTCCGATTCGCTGGCGTATACGGTAACATCTTCTCCATCGTCAGTGCGATTGGCAGGGAACAACCCAACAACGCCCTTCAAGTGCATGCTCTTGTTGGCGATGATCTCCTTCATAAGCTTCTGAGCATCGTCGAACAATTTCTTGGCCTCGGAACCAACGGCCTCGTCGTTGAAGATTTTGGGGTATCCACGGTTGGGGTAGCGGCCTCGGAGCTCCCAGGTTTGGAAGAATGGATTCCAGTCGATGTAGGGCACCACGTCCTCAAGCGTGACGTCGTCGATGACAGTGACGCCAATCTGATTCGGTGCCGGTGCCACGGGAGCCTCGTCGAAGTCGATTTCAAGCTTCTGCTCCTTGGCCTGATCGTAAGTGAGGAAGTAGCGATCCTCGAGGCCGGCGTAGTAATCCTCCCTCATCTCGTCGTACTCTTCCTGAATGTCCGTCACGTACTCTTCCTTG
>JALLAP010001459.1:0-13550 GCA_036939355.1 Thalassiosira profunda | reverse complement strand
ATGAGGGCATGGCAGGAGTATCACAAGCGTGGCACTGCACAAGGAGCGAGGGTAGATAGAAGGTGGCCATTTCGGGAGTTGGGCGTTGGCTCAACCTCAACCGACGAAGGTGCGCGATCGAGAGGCTGCTCGAAGACCTGGCATCAAACTCAATTCAATTGTATTGATTCCTCCGTACAGTCTACATAGGAATTGAACTTGCAGGTGTGTGATCTCCTCGACCGTCGACCCCCTCCTCGCTTCCCAGCGCACCTCCCTCAACGCCAAGAACAAATCCACATCCAACATGCTCGGCTTCTGGACGGCAGAAACAAAGGGAAGGCAGGGCGATGAAAATTAATCTCTGATCGGGCGCAGCGTGGGAGAGCGCCGTCGATATGAATGATGCACCTCGTCGACGATGGATGCTGGTCCTCGCGGTGCTAGCCCAGCCACACGGCGCATTGGCATTGGCCGATTCGAGGCAACAAAGCGGAAAGCACCTTCGACATGTTGCCTTCGGCCAAGATACCGTTACCATTCATAGGCGCGGCCTTCGACGAGACGACGAACTCGTATCGCACGGCGTCACTCGGCACCCCACTGTGGCGCCGACGTCCAGAGAAGATGAGCTCCTCTCGAACAGCGTCACTCGGCACCCTTCGCGGAGGCCCACCGAGCCGCCGTCCAATCCGCAGACTGACAGCCCCTCCAGATTACCCTCGGAGGGCCCGACGGGGTCTCCTTCTGCAAACCCATCATTCAGCCCTTCCGGACTGCCCTCGGGCAGCCCGACGGGATCTCCTTCGACGTCTCAACCACCCTCGATGACGCCATCGAGAAGCGTGGCTCCGTCAATGATCCCATCTGAATCGTTTGCACCGACAACGGTGCCATCAGAAAGACCGTTGGAGGTCTTCTTTCCATCTATGCATCCATCTGAATCGTCAGGACCCACATCAACACCAACAGTCAGCCCAACAGATTTTCCTTCAACTAGGCCGTCACCTCTGGTCTCTTCGTCTTCGTCGGAAAGCATCATAGCGCAGGCGATGCCTTACCTCAAAACGGGTGATGAGGGCCAGAGCGATAGTCCACTCTCGATCACCCTGGTGGCGGTTGCATCCCTGTGCCTCGTCTCCTTATTGGCGGTGATGACAATACTGCTGCGCGAGAGGCGGCAAATGTTTCGCTTTCTGAATGCAAACGTCAGATGGGAGGAGGGTGACGACACGAGCGTGCACTCGAACGACTCCAGAGATGAGCACTCGCAGCACGAACTGGGAGACAATGAAATTGATGAAAGAAGCAGGAACGCATGCGTTGATGAGCATCTCTCGTGCACAATAGAAAGAGCGACGGAGTTGCTGAAAACAAGGGACTCCGGTAACGCCACTGATGAGCATTTATCGTTCGCAGTAGAAAGAGCCAGGATGTTGTTCAAAGATGGACACTCGCAGCAATTAGTATTCGATGGTGTTGATAGAAGAGAAACGAACAGCGTCGACGACCACATTTCGACTACAATCGAGAGAGCCAGGAGGGTGTTGGAAGAAGCGTATGTGATATGACTGGACAGCCTAACCATCGGCAAAGGGCCCCGATAACGCCGCCCTTGCATGGGATCAGCAGTCTGGTTTATTTGTACACTAGCATTCAATTAATATCAGCAACGATCAACGCCTTTAACGTTCCTTGATCCACTCACACATGAAGTCGAAGCTTTCCCGGCCCTCGGGCAAAAACGGACACAGCAGAGGGAACACGTGGCACATGTACTTCCACACTCCCACCGTGACGTCAACTCCCTGCTCTCTGGCGCGCTCGGCCAGGAGCATGCTTTGGTCGTAAACGACTTCGTGCCGGCTCACGCAAATGCAGAGCGGAGGAAGGCCGTCGAAGTCCCCATAGACCGGCGATGCCTTCACTCTGTTCTCGTGAGATCCTAGCACTTGCTCAAGGAAGGGGATGCCCTCGTCGTAAACTGACTGGTTCACGATCAAATCATGCTTCACAAACTCCTTCATGGACCCCTTTGGCTCAGTGTAATCGACGAAGGGGCCAATCAGCACGCCTCCAGCGGGCATTGGAACGCAGTCCGAACCATCGCTATGGCAGCCTCGTTGTTTGTTAAAGTTCCGTCGAGCCTTCGCGAGAGCTTGCATCAACAATGCAACCAGGCCACCCCCCGAGCTAATCCCCACCAGGACAACATCTTCCGGGCGCACGCCCCTCTCGCAAATAAGATATTCGTACGCCAGTGTGATGTCGTGAATTGCATCGTCGAGATGATACTCAGGAACCAGGCGATAGTCCGGAATGAACACATCCCGCATTCCAGCATCGCCATCGGTGCACATGCCCATCTTTTCGGCGATGCCCAGGTTGCCCATCGAATCACCTGCAAGGAAGGCGCCGCCGTAGATCCAAAAGAGAACCTTTTGGGACAGCTGGGCGGCCTGTTGGATGTATTGGCCGGTCACTGTCATATCTGCCGCAGATAACTGATCCTCAGTTGAGCTCCCAAACCCAGTCGGTGTGCGCTTACCATCCATGCGATGGTAGACCTCGTACAGGTGGCCCCGGATGCCGTATCGCTCGCCGTTGCTCGGCTTCAGGTCGTCATCGGGAGAACTGGCAATTGATTTCCACTGCGGGTACTGCTCGGGAGGATGGCACACGTGCAGCTGGCTCAACGACATCCTCATCCTCTTGACAGTCACAGGGAACTGGAACAATAGAGTGATTGATGTCAGGAAATGCATAAAACAATCACGTGATGGGTGCAGCCAAGCAAATGGACACTCACCAACCTCCCCCACCACATGACCGACGTTAGCGCGTGATACTCCAGGCTCACGTCTTTGTGCAACCCCGATCTCCTTCCAATAAGCGCCTTGTGCACGGGCAGATACATCCCCCATGCCAGAAACGTAATCCGCTGCCTCCACCGTAGGGGCAACCGCTCGCTGTAAAACTGAAACAGGGGCGTTTCGATGATGGAGAGGAAGCGATCGACGAGGCAAATCGCGGCGCGGATGGGCAGGCGCAGCAGTTTCTGCAGAGCGGTTGTGGCAAACCCATCGTCGCGGCGGGTGAGGACGGTGAGGTCGGGCAGTCCCATGTGGAGGTTGAGGCCCTCGTTCTCGGCCGCGGCCGCCCTGTTGGCGCGCTCCACGTGCTCCTTGCTGAAGTACACTTCGACCTTGGCATCGCCCCGTGCCTCGCTTGGGGCACTGAGGCGGTGGGACCCGTCGGACAGCTCGTCGTCGCTCGAGGAATCGCCGACGTAGGTGCATGACGTGTGTGATGTTAGGGTGGAGGAGGACCGAGCCGCCATCTTCTTTGGCTTCACAGGCGACGCCGGATCGCCCTCCGCGGAGGCGATGGTGTGGGCACTGCTCATGATCACTCCGGGCTAGCGGCGGTCAACCCCTCCGCCGGTGCAGGAGAAAGCAAGGTGGGGGGAGCGGGTGTGGTTGGTCCCAGGAAAGTGAGATGAATGACACTTGCAAAAGGGGCTTTGCGCCCCAAATATTTGCTTCCCTCGCCCTCTAGTGCACCGCTTATGCTTTGGTTTCAAGAGGCGCGCACTTCGGCCGTCAGGGCTGAGGGCTAGCCCCCTAAATTTGGAGAGCTGCTTTCTTTGACCTCTGATCAGGCGAGGTTTGACAGTCTCCGTCATTGCTCTTCTCGGTGCATGCACCAACCCCGAGCTTGAGGCTCGGTGATCAAGCCTTCCAGGCCTCACGAGGCGTGGACGGAGGCCGGCGACGAAATATGCCGTTGCCGTCGCCCCTGCACCTGCGCAAGCGCGTTGGTAGTCCGCGGTCGTCCCCGTCCCCCAAGGCGCTCCCCCACCACAACGGCGGGTCAGACGACAAACGGCGGCGGCGGCGGGGCTTCCCTCCCATCGTTTGGGTGGCCGCCGCGGCCCTGTTCCTCCTGCCTGCGTTGCTGGGGCTGGGGTATGGCTTCGGCAGAGCGTACCGCTACGTTGTCCCCGTCCGGGTGCCCACCGCCAACGCGAGGATCCTGCCCTCGATCAAGACGTTGTCCAACGTGCCGCTGGGCTTCTCCGTGGACATCCCCAGTCTGGAGGGTGTGGAGGTGTACCTCGACTCCCAACTGATTGCGGCCGCCCCGGCCGAGGAAGACGACGACGGCGATGATGGCACCACTTCGGCCTCTCCACCCTTGAAGGTGGGCACGTGCGACATCGGAGATCACGGGGAGAACCCCCTGAGCCACGCGTTCAGCCTGGGCAGTCTGGAGAATGTGAATTCGATGCTGTTGCAACCGGGCGCGCACGAGATTGCGATCGAGCACCGAAAAGGCGACCAATTGACGCCGTACGGTCGCATCGAGGTGAAGGTGGACTCCCCTCCGGAACTGGTCGTCCCAGGCTCTTTCTTCTCCGCGTCTTCTCCCTACGTGTCGGCGTACAATCTCGCAATCAAAGAAATGGGAAACAACATTGCCTGCAATCACTTTGTGGCCGGAACCGGCTGGAGTCAGCTGTGGACGCGGGACACCTCCTTCGCCGCCGAATTGGGAGCCGCCCTCGTGCATCCCGCGGTGGTGAAGCAAAGTCTGATGGCGAGCGTGGAGAGGGATGGGGATGGGGGAAAGTCGGTGTGGCTGCAGGACAAGTGCGGACACTTTGGGGGATGGCCCAACTTGAGCGATGCCATCGTGGGGGTGCGGGGGGCGTGGAGCTTGTATCTGGCGACGGGGGACAAGGAAATGCTGTCGTGGGCGTACGATGTGACGAAGAACAGCCTGGGACGAGCGGAACGGGAGGTCTTTGAACACCACAGCGGACTCTTCAAAGGGTGCTCTAGCTTTCTAGAGAGCAATAGTGGATACCCTGAGAAGTACGAAAACGATGGAGAACGAGTGGGGAAGACAAAGGCTCTGAGCACGAACATGCTCTATTACGCGGGCTATCATCTGGGGTCCAAAATGGGAAGAGAACTGGGTGATGCCGACGAAACAATACGGCAGTTGGAAGAGAAGGGCAAGCGTCTCAAGGAAGCCATTCAGAAACGGTGCGGATGCAAAACGGTATTTCCTCAATCGCAACACATTGCCCTCACTCTTTTCTCTTGATCGCAGCCTTTGGTCTTCGAAGAAGGGCAACTATGCATACTTCGAAGACGAGCGTAATGAACTTGTGGATACCACCGAAGGCCTGGGAATCTCTCTGGCCATGCTCGATTTTGCCGCGGACGACGAACGCAACAGACAAATAATGGAGTCTACCCATACAACCTCATACGGAATTACGTGCCTATGGCCGCAATTCCAGTACCGGCGGAATTTCATGGAGTGGCGGATACCCCGGCACTATCACAACGGCCGCCTTTGGCCCTTTGTGCAGGGATACTGGGCGATGGCAGTGGCGGAGCAAAAACGAGCGGACCTCTTCACTCACGAACTAAAGGGCCTCACTGCGTTGGCACAAGAGTCAAAGACCTTTGCAGAGTTCTACCAGCTTAACGGAACCTACGCAGAGGAGAGGAGAAGTCAGCTTTGGAGTGCGACGGGCTACCTCTCGATGATTTATCATGGCGTCTTTGGGGTACGGCTGGGACTAGATGGCATTCGATTCTCTCCCATGAAGCCCAAAGAATTGTTTGGGAGTCAGCCAACAATCCACCTCAACAACTTGCGCTACCGTGGGACTGTGTTGCACATCCATTTGCACGGGCAGGGCACCACTGTTGCGTCGTTCGAGCTCAATAAGGAGAAGCAGTCCGAGCCACTCATCAAATCAGATGCAGTTGGGACTTATGAAGTTGATATCAGCTTAGTTTAAGCGTTGATATCGAGTCCACATTGAGGTGTCTCTGCATTTGCAGGCAAAGAAGAAGCTTCAACCACGTTTGACAATCCTGCTCGAGCGGCTACTCAAAGCATTGCGCATTCGCGCTACAACCCTGCGCCGCCGATTGCAATTGTCTGTTGTTGGAAGGGGGCTCCAATCAAACTCAATCATGCCGGCAGCACCTTGTAGAAACCGAAACAGCAAAGACAATCCGGACTCTTCTCTCACTATCCATGCCATTGCAAAAGGCCAGACATTCCTCTTCAATTTGTACAATGGCGAGAGACCCTGTTCCACTCGAAAATGGATCTGAAGGATTTTAAGCCGCGCCGCGTCCGCATCACAGTTCTTCTCGTTCACTCTTAGAGCTAGCGCGAGAGTTGAAGGCACGTCAGCATCGGATCTCACTCTCTCCAGCGTGTGGTTTGAGGAAATTGTGTCCTCTATGCTTGTTTCGTTGCATACGGTCGCTGACAGCGCGCGCAAACCATCAGTGGTAATGGCTGGGTTGCCATTAAGGTGCAATCCTCTCAAGTTGCGGTTGCCAACAAGGCACTGAGCAAGCCGTGACATAATCGCATCGTCCACGTCGCAATCGTCTAAGCCCAAAAGAGCAAGCCTACAATTCCCTCGCAAATAACGGAACAGACAGCCGCCCGCGAATACGTCATTGTTGTTCAACCAAAGATGCGTCACACCCGAGCCTTTATGCTGCAATGCCCCAAAGATGCAGTCCCAACCAGTGGACGTGATGTTTTCGTTACGGCTGAGATCGAGGGCCTTGAGCTTGTGCGCGCTGTATTTTCGCCTGCTGTTTCCGACTAATCCTGTCGCCAGAAGCGCCGCACACTCATCATCAAGCCCATTGGAAGGGAAGTTAAGAGTATGGAGATGACACGGACCACCTGCGATCCTTGACAGCTCAGCACATGCCTCTCTCCCAATAGCCGCATCGAAACACAGGTCCAGAAACTGCAGGTTATGACGCGAAACCGCATCAATTAGACCCACGCGGACCTCCGGATTCCAGGGAAGACCCGATGAGCGGAAGCTCACTTTCTTGATGCCTGTATCCGATAAGATACGCTTTAGGGATGAAGATTTGATCAGGGCAGATGAGAGCATCCGAATTTCACTGTCCGCAAATGCTCCGGTAGTGTGCACTCCAACATTTTTGATGACCTTCCCCCTTAGTAGAGGAATGGCAAGCGTAAATATCTTGCCCTCGTAGAAATCTCCCCCAAAAAAGAAGAGGGCCACAATCGACCGATTCTTCGCAATTCCATTGAACAGAATCTCCAGATCTTCATCAGTAGCCCTATCATTGTCAGCTGACAAAGAGATGCTCAAAAACTGCAAGTGCTTGTTGTTGCCGATGGCTTTTCCCAGATCTTCCCAGTTCACTCCATCTTTGGGGTAAAAGCCATGTGTTTGTCCCACATAGAGCTCGTCGAGTGATGGATCGTTGCTGCTCAGCTTTTGCCACACGGCATTGGCGTACACATCGTTTTGGTTGATCTGCTCCCAGACCAGAGGAACATTCATCTTGTTCGAGAGAGCACACGATACTTATAAGGGTCGGAGGTGGCTGCGAGTTGCAATCCAAAGTTATTATGGCGTGGTCCGACACCTGATGTGCGCGCCTCGCTCCCCCTATCAGAATGCGTAGCGTGCAACCGAGAGACCAAAATGCTGCAATCCAGCGCGAAAGAGTGATCACCTGCTTCGGTGGTTAAGCTGTGCGCTGTGCCCCGTGCCGGGAGGGGACTGAATGCTGGGGGCCGGGCGTACGGAGGGGGCGGGGTCGCGGTCGCGACCTGCAGCGCGGTGTGACCATATCTAAGTCACGTGTAAAGTACACGTGTGGAGTCAACAGGCGAAGACAGGTGGGGAGCGAGAGTGGTGTTCGCCCGGGACACGCCCGAAGCCCTCCCAGACTACGCAGGATGTTGCCCACAGAGCAATTAACTTGACAAGTGATTAGAACCCAACTTTATTTGGATCCCCACGCAGATTGGACTCTCCCCCGACCCCCCACCACCAATCCCCGCTACGGCGACATCCTGGCATTCTTCTTCTCCTCCAAAAACTCGTAATGCATGTCGTTGACATCAATGGCGTGGATCTTCACCCATCCCTCCTTCGTCACGTGATACAAGTTGTTGATGCTTCCACTCATGGCGTCGCGGTGGCAGGCGTGGTAAATGGCGCGCTTCCCCAAATCAATCGCCTCGTCGACCGACAGGTCCGGGCGGTAGTAGGTGTCCAACACGCCGTAGGCGTAGGTGGACCCCGATCCCACCGAGAAGTACCTCCCGTGGAGGCGGGTGCCATCATCATCCACGTAATACAGCTGGGGTCCGGTCTCGTCCCACCCCGTGATCATGGTCCCCATGCTCAGCCCGTACCCTCGGTAGGAGCGCATGGTATTCGCCAACAGCTTACTCGCCGCGGCCACGGTGATCCGTTTCTTGTTCCGCAGCTCGTACATCCGGCACTGCATTCCGAGATTCCTCTCCCAGAAGCTGCAATCGGCCGCGCCCCCGGCCATCGTCCCGAGCAGGAAAGGATTGATCTCGATGACCTTCTTGACGGTCCCGGAGGCGATGTACGCGCCCATGGTGGACCGGGAATCGACCGAGACGATGAGGCCGCCGTCGAACTTGAACGCGAGGGTGGTGGTTCCCTTGGCGAATTTGACGGTTTGGCCCGCGTCGGAATTGCCGCAGGCCGAGGCGAAGTTGGTGCGGCAGAAGTGGGCGGGCTGCAATATTGATATGAAGTGAATTTATTAGCAGGGGGGTAAACAACGCAATTGCAAATATTGTGCATGCGGAAGAGAGAGGAGGAATGCAAAGGAGGAGGGTTACTCACATCGGCCACGTTGGGCACCTCGAACTGGCCCGGCTCGCCGAGGGCGAGCTTGGGGATCATGGCTCCGCTCCCGACCGCGCGCTCGTCCGTCCGGCGGTCAAATTTGCTCGACCCGATGTCGAGGATGTCGTTGCCGACGGCGAGGGAGGATCCAAACATTTTGCTGGGGGTGGGCGGGGTGTTGGCCACGAGGCAGGCGGGGTGGAGCGCGGAGGAAACAACAAGAAGTGACCTTCGACCTTCGGCTGCTTTCGTTAGGGGGGAAACCAACGTGATCTGAGTATCGTATAAATTTATTAGGCACAACTGAGTTTTAGGGGTTGCGCCCGCTAATTTGTTGAGGGGGAGGCCCGACATCTTCAAATCTTTTGACAAAGACAAAGCTCCGCAACTATTGTACAATACACGGTACACGCGAACGAACAGCCCTCGCCTTCATCGCCACGCCCGGCTGCGTGGCCTTCACTCCACCGCCCTTGCAATCGCCATTCGGTGCTCTTATTAGCCGCGGGAGTGGCGGGCCTTCGCGCTTACAGCTTACAGGCACATCATGTGCACGCTCTTTCTGCTGGCCATCATCTCCGTTGCCTTGCTCTCCGCGACGCCCGCCCACGGCGCGAGCCCAGTCCGGCCCACACAAGCGTGCATGGCCGTGGACTCCTACCACACCTACGTCTGCACCGAAGATGCTGAGGCGACCCGGCGGGCGGTGGCGTCGTCCGTGGACGGGTCCGGAGGGGACGCCTCCGCCTTTGCGTCGGCCTTTGACATGGACCTGGGCGTGGAGCAGCGCATCACGGGGAGCGAGGCCGAGCAAATGCGGATACGGAACGTGCTGCGGCGAATGTACCACTACTTCGAGGAGGAGGTGCTGAGCCGGTCGGAATACGAGCACGTGCGAGGGAAATGGTGCGTATCGATAGGGTGCACCTTGTTGTTGCAAAGTCGATGACCTTGGTTCTCTGATCTGCATCTTGTGATGACTTCTCACAGCAAAAACGATCACGAGCTGTGTGCTTTCTGGACATCGGTGGGGGAATGTGAAACAAACAGAGGGTTCATGCTGGATAACTGCCCTGCTGCCTGCAGACTNCTGGACATCGGTGGGGGAATGTGAAACAAACAGAGGGTTCATGCTGGATAACTGCCCTGCTGCCTGCAGACTGTGCCTCTTGTCAAACACAAACATGATGGCGTGATGGAGAGTTCGATTGCCGGATGCCACTGAATGACGGCCCTGATAAGATTGCAATTCAAGATGATAAGATTGCAATTCAACCTTCCCGATACTCAAATGATATCGCACACAGACTGGACATCAGACACGCAAAGAGGTAGTCAAGAGTCGCCTAGTCAATGAAAGATCATCTGAGCCAATGGAATGCTTGGAAAGATCAAGCGCCTACATAGCTGAAGCTGAATTATATAGTTCCAAACAATCCCGTAGCCTCTCTAGAGGCCATTTACAGAAGAATCGTCGTCTCTCGAAGCAGTTTGTCATGCATTTGCTCTCGACGTATCCTTCACAGCTGCCCAGGCTCTATGCTCTAACGAGCATAAACGGCAACTCAGTATCCGCTCGGTATCCACTGACCATTGTTGCATTTATTGCAGAAGGTACTGGAACCGCCATCCTCTTCATTCACCCAACCGCATCACCGACATCTCTAGAGAAGTCCCTTCTTTCCCACCATCGCCGACATGTCCGCGAGGTACGTCGTCTTGAACGCCGCAAAGTCTCCCTTCGATCCCGCCGCTTCATACGCCAACCGCGCAGCTGCATCATAATCCACCGACCAGAGCTCCACGCCGCTCGATGCGGCCGCGGGCGCAGCGGCCGGGGCGGCGGGCATAGGCGTATCGTCGTCCGAATCGTCGACGCCCGCGCCGTCGTCCTGCATGTTGTCCATGATCACCTTCAGAGTGAGCTCGATGTCCTCCGCGGAGGACTTCGCGGCGCCCTTCACGGCATCGAGGGCGGTGCGCGACGCCACCCGCGGGGCAGCGGGGGCAAAGGCGGCGGCGGAGCCGAGGAGGGCGGCGAGGAGGACGGTCTTCATGGTGCCGGTGGGTCAAGCAGGGAATGAGCTGAGCGGGCGGGGAAAGCAAGAAGCAAGCGGATTTGCCTCAACAAAAACGCATGCGTCTGGCAGGCGTCCGGCTGTTGAAAAAAAGCAAAGCAAAGCAACTCTCGACTGCTCAGATGCGGGCCACCGAGGGGTGACGACGCGTCCCCACTATCGGCAGCACTTCCGCCGCCAAGCAGACTCTTTGCATCGCTGATCGCGTCTTCAACTGCTTAGGTAGGGAGCGCTCAGCTAGCGGAAGCGGATCGCCGATAGGGCATGGCTCGAAGAAATCTATGTCTGCAGAGTCCATGCACTGTTTGCACATTCAGTGCATCGACTGAGGAGCCATCAGCGTCTGCAAACGCTGAAGTCGAGGTTTCTTCGTGCATTGGAAGGAGCAACGCACACCTATTGTGCATTATACCAGCACCATGAATCCGGGCGGCTACGGCGACGGGAGCGAATATTACAATCCCTACGGGGGAGGATATGATGGCACCAACACTCAGCAATACGACGGGGCCGGAAATCCCTACCAGCAGGGACAATACTACGAGGAGGGAAGCAATCAGCGATATCAGGAGAGATATTACGAGCAAGGAAACGACTACTACTCGGAACAGCAGCAGGGATACGAGGATTCAAACCAGTATGGAGAATACGGCGCCGGCGAGGGTACAATGGCTGCCGATCCGAACGCCCCATTTCACCCGTCGCGTCCGCCCTTTGTCGCCCACCCAAATGGCCGGGCCGACGACTATGGAAATTACGACGCCATTGGCGACCCAATCAGTGCAGTTGCTATCGATGATGGAGATTCGAGTAGCGACGTCCCTGGCTTGATGTATGTGGCAAGCCATACTTCAAAACAAGGAAGCGGCAGGAGCAGTGGTCGGGGAGGCCGGGGATCCGTAGGTTCGTCGCGATTGACAGACAAGGATCCTTCCTTGTCGCGGGGAAGTCGCATGACTGTGCTCTATGATATCAATGACGCCAAAACCGAAGCCAGCGGAGGCGGTTTCTACGGCAACCGCAGCATGTACGCGTCCTTCGTGGCTCATCCCGAGGCTGAGGGCAGGATACTTGATGGTCTGCACAGCGCTTTGCTTGGCGGGGGCATCAGCATCAACATTGGAAGCGGCGCAAGCAGCCACACGGTCAAGGCACGTCCTACCCACGCCTACGGCCCCTCCTACGGACCGCCATCGTGGGCGCACCGGATTCATTTGAACGCCAATCCGCACTTTCCGCAACAGCAAAACACCAATCGTCCGGAAGAGAGGCACTGCAAGGGCATCTCCTCCATTTTTCCAGTTACCACGCCCTACCTGGGCTCGGGCGGGCGGGTTTGCACCATTTCTCCGCACGGGGTGAGGATTCACACTCGCGGAGGCATGGTCATGTCGAACCGGAGCGATGGCTTCCTCAGCGGCATGACCTGTGGCGAGCTTCTGGGAGGCGGACGGGGTGGCAGCCAGTTTGCAACGATCTGCGGCATGTCCTTTCCATCTGACAATAGCGACGCCTCGTCGAGGAGCCAGCACGTTCACTGCGTCGATATGAACAAGGACCTCAAGGTTGTCTCTTCGCACACCCTGGCTCGCGACTCTGCTAGCAACAACGGATCGATGTGCGTCGCGGACTTGGCAACCAACGTCGAGCGCAACAACGTTGTTGTGGGTTGCACGGATGGCACTGTCCGCGTCCTCGATGGCGGGAGGAGGAACGCAGAGGTCGCAAAAGCAAAGGCCCAGCCGGGTGGTGTGGCAAAGGTGGCCGTGTCTGAGGTGAGTTGGGGGGGCTGCGAAATCATTGAGAACCTGACTTCGTGTTGTCTCAGCCTCTGTTTCCCCCCTACAGAATCTGATCGTTGCCTCGGGCTATTCGTCTGCGGGGGTGTCCAGCCCCTCGTCGCCACTGCCCTATCCTTTCCCGGCTCCGCACGTGTTGATCTACGATGTTCGATATCTTGGGCGCGGCGGCATCCCACACATGTTCAGCGCCAACCGGGGCGGGGCGAGATTCGTCAACTTCTTACCCGACATCAACAGCACTGGCACCAGCAACTTATTGGTGGGAAGTGGCCAGTCTTTTGGAAGCTTCGAGATTATGACACCCTTCAGCAACGATGGAGTCAATAGCTCGACGTTCTGGCAGCCGGAGCTGAACTCATCGGAATCCATGACAGTGGTGGACGTGCAAGATGGGGAGCTGATCATTGGCACCTCGCATGGGAGAGTTCTGCAGTATGTGCTGGCGGGCTATGACAAGACGGTCCACTCCGTTCGCGAACAGAGCGCCAGCAGCACTGGCAGCCGCATGGGCAGTGCAAGTGCCGATTCGTTTGGTGGCAGTGGCGCTGGGGCAGCATCAAGTCCCAAGCTGAGCAAGGAGCCGCTGGACATGCCGCCTTTCGCGCCAGCACCGCCTGCCTTCTCCATCGATCCGAGCGTCCTTTGCTCGCCGCCTCAACAACACTCGTCGACGGACCCTCTGATGCCTGGCTGGAATGTCTTTGACTCATATGCCATGTCTGGGGCGCCCCTGCTGTCGTCTGATAGGGCGTTGTTCCCTCCCCGATACTCTAGGGCAGGAGTGAAGTCGACAACACTAGCGCCGATGTCCAACAGGCCAATGGTCGCGCCCAGTAGGAGGTGGCTGTCGAAGGAGCTTCAGGACAAGTTAAATAAGGAGGACATAGCGTCCACGGGCGGCAGTGGGAATATGAAAGTGTTCGCGGCGACAAGCTTGGAGATGAAAGACCTACTGGGAAGTCCTACATATGACGAAGAAGGGAC
>JALLAP010001458.1:0-16050 GCA_036939355.1 Thalassiosira profunda | reverse complement strand
CCGGATCGGGCGCCATTATGAGAACTTCACAAGAGGTGCACCGACACCTCGAGATGCCAACCCTATCTAGCCATCAGCTCTCAACCTCCAGCCAAGAGACCGGGGAGCGTAGCAGCAATTCAGCCCCGCCAGCGGCTGCGCTGCCACGTTTCAGGCCCGTTTGTCCCCCAGCAACGTCGTCGTGGTCGAGTGCGTGAAGTGAAGCCGTTGAATGAAAGTGAAAGTGAAGGTGAAGGGGAGACGGAAGGAAGGAGATCCACAAAAACGGTTGCAGTTTGAAGAGTGAAGTGCGGCTCCTCCTCCCAGCACCCGCCCCTTCGTCGCGGCCCAGAGCCCCACACACGGCAGGGAAGCCTGCAATAGAGGATTGGATCGGCGCTCTAGCTGCCGGTGCGAATACATTTGGAAGATCGAGGATCTGCGGCTCATTTATTTAGGCACATAAAAAATGGCCTCCCTCGCCCGCCTCCTCAGCTCGGCCCCCGTGCCCCTCTTCGGGTCGGCCCGCACCGCCGGCATGTTCGCCGTGGCAAAAGCCAAGGCCCTCCCCCGCTTCGCCGGGTGGGCGGTGCCCCTCGGCGTCGGCGCGCTGTGGTTCGTCTGGCCCGCCGTCGACGACAACTGGAAGATCGAGATGGGCTTGAAAGCCGACCCGGAGGCGGCCGCCAAGGCCGCCGAGGCGGCGGCCGCGGCGGCCCCGAAAAAGGTGGAATTGAGCCCCGCGGCCGAGGCGAAGGTGGAGGCGGCGTACAAGGTGGAGGAGTATGTGGAGACGGACGATGACAAGATGCTGGCCAAGGCGGAGAGCACGGGGGATTATTCCTATTTTGAGGAGAAGTGGGAGGCGTTCTCGGAGAAGAGCGGACGGCCGGGGGAGGACGACGACGATGATGAGGACGAGGATGATGACGACGACGACGAGGATGAAGATGAGGAGGAGGACGATGACGACGATGAGTGAATTGTCGGGGGAGAGATGAATTAGGGGAAATGTGGAATTGGGGTGTTATTTGGTTGGGTGTGAAGCAGTGTCAGGGGTCAGGGATTCGAGCCTCCCCCCTGATGCGAAGCAGTACTGTTGTAAAGCCATAATATGCAACGTCACTGACGAGCAGGATTTGATGTGACGTCGTGGGGAAAGGGATGTAGGTATTGTATCTAAAAATGGGTGCCTTTTGTTTGGAAGGGGCGGAAAGGAGGTCTACCTTTGTCATGGTTGCAATGGAGCAAAGAAGAATGCCAACTGGCTTTGTAGATATGGTAGTGGTCCATCTCTTCGTTGCTGTTTGCTTCCGGCAGCGCGCTTTGTTGAGCCTCAGTCCAGCAGTCCCTCTTGGTGTTGGTGGTCTTGGCCCTCCCCGGTTCAGTTTCACTAAAAGAGCTTTAGAAGGTATTCGGGTACCCCTGTAAGTAAGTACTCATAACGTTGATGGACGGAACTGAAACTCTGTCGGTGCTGAAACACAGCTGTCGCGTTACAAGAGCACGGCTGGACGGCGGGCTGAACGGGCCGGCAACAAGCACAAAAGCAACGATGGGCCCCTCCGAGCCCAAGTACGCCCCCGTCGCCGTCCCGGTGACCGAGGACGGGTCCGCCCTCGACGAGACCCTCGTCGCCTCCGCCGTCGACACCGTCAGCCCCGACGCCACGCCGTATTTGGAGGTGGTCGCCCCCGCGACGTTGCCCGAGGTGCGTTCGGATCTTTGCAATCAGCCCCGATTGCAATTTCTGTTGCATTTCTGTGCAGTTGTTCATCGGCGCTGTAAATCAATCTGCTCTCACCGCCATCATTTTCATCGATGCTCACATATCAATATGCTCTCAACTCTCAACGTCATCCTTCATTCCATCGCATCTATCAGGGCTACACGTTCGAGGCGGAGGCGAACGGGCACGCCTTCACGGTCAAGGTGCCCGTAGGGGGAGTCGAGGAGGGGCAGAGGTTCAGCGTCCCTTTTCCCGCTGGGGCGAACGGGTATTCCGGCGCGGCGATTCCGCGGGCGTCGGTGCCGGTGGGGCATTGGAAGGTATGCTGAGGACATTGCAAAAAAATATGCAGTGCAATGTTGCATTTTGCTAACACACTTCTCATTTCATCTTCTTGGCAACGTACAATAGGATGGATTGTGCGATTGCTTCCGGCACGGGATCATCCATCCAGCGCTGTGGAATGCGTGGTGCTGTCCGCTGGGTGAGTGACGCTAGGATCAACTCAAGAGATGGGGGAGAAGGAAGAATGTATTTTGTGGGGAGAGGCAGTGATTTTCGAATAGTACGCTTCCACTCATGTTGCCTATTCCCCTGTCCACCTCAACAGTCCTCGTCGGGCAGGTGATGCACCGGCTCAAGCTCACCTGGCTCGGAAGCGAGGGGAGCGCCGCCCACACCGCGGCCACCTTCCGCATCTGCCTGTGCATCACGATCATTTACAAGGCCTTCGACCAGGTCATCAAATACCTCCCGCTGGCGTTTGTCGACGCCTACGGCCGGCCGACGACGGAGTACGTCGAGATCGTCTACTTGCGCATCCTCCTCTCGATCTTGTTCTTCCTCTTCGTGATGGTGCTGGTTTGTCGGACGCGGAGGCAGATTCGGGATCGATACAGCATCCCGGAGCAGCAGTGCCGGGGGAGCGAAGACTGTTGTTGTGCTTTCTGGTGCACTTGCTGCACAGTTTGTGAGTGCTATTTGGGTGTGTTGGATTGGCAAAGTTGCTCGATTCATGGCCGGCACACTCACTCGCGTTCCTTCTCCCGTACAACACACAGCTCAAATGGCGAGACATACCGCCGATTACGAAACGTACGCGGGCCTTTGCTGCAGCGAGACGGGGATGCCGTCGCACGCGCCGTCGATTGTTTGATTCGTCGATTTTGGGGGATGACACGAGTGGTTGCACCAGAAATGGCTACAGGTTGGTTTGACGGCAAAAGAGCGCGCAGACGACGTACGATTGGTGCAAATCGATCATAGGATTAAGTTCCTCGTGACACTGCTGGGTGGAATCAACACTCCGTCCTCATCCGTCCGAGCCCTGCCATCGACATGCGATCCATTTTGATCCATTGTTGGATCTGTCTCTCGCTCCTCCCAATCGCCCACGTCGTCTTGGATGCTGTGCTCTGCCCCGGTATCGCCAATCGCAAACTTTGAGCCAAAGACGAACAAATCGTCAACTCGACCGGGATTGCACATCCTCCGAATGGCCTCCTCCCCTGCAATTTTGATCGGAGCGGACTTCATCTCCACAAACAGCTCGTTTGGTCTCCCCTCCTTCTCCACGATTGGCAACCCTGCATCGCGGCACAAGTTGATTGCTCTGTCAGCGCTTACTGTGGACTCTTCGTCTTCGTCGTTGTCTTTGAATCGTAATAACCGCGCCAAATCTTTGCGGGGCACCTTCTCCAACTTGCCAAAGGCGCGATTGTATCGACGGACCTGCGCCACCCGCACCAGATTCAGAGTTCGGGAGGCGCAGCACCGTGCCAGGATGAGGAACCGTGCATTGCTTGCATCTATAGCTTCTGTGTCAGAAGTGGAAGATGTAGACGGCAAAGCAGGACCACTTTCCAACAGTGCAAAATGGCGCTGGCAGTTCCCCTCCTGCGCCGCACACGCCAGATCCAACGCCCATTTCCATCTTCGATACTCGTTGGCACTCCCCGCCGCATGTTTGCAAAATGTCGAGAGAATTGCACCCCATCCGCTGCCACTGTCCTCCATCAACGACGAGGTCACTTCTCCGGATGCCGGTGCCGGCAGTGCCGTCTCCTCTGTTCGAATCACCGCCGACGAGTGAAGGAGGGCCATGTAGGCCATGATTTCGTCCTGCGTTTCCAGCTCCTGCCGATACTGCGATCCTCCGTTGCTGTACTCCTCTTGGAGAGTGGTGGACAGGTTCAGGTAGCGCGTCAACGATGTGCGCAACGCCCGCGCTCCGAACTTCGCCTCGTACTTTGACGCGGGCACTTCGGAGAGCAAATAGGCAGCCAAAATGTTGTACCGGACCATCTTCGCCTGCATCTCCCTCGCGGTGCGTTTCGTCCGCAGCCTCTTCGCTCGTTCCCTCTTGGCAATGGCCGAGCCGTCCGCGGCCGCACTCCCTGACTCCTCGAGATTGCCCAACAGGGTCACCAGATCCTTCTGCACAGCGCGCAGTCGATCGTCGATGAAGGCCACCGTGTCGCTCAACGGAAACGGAACGTGCTGTTGCTTTGGTTGCGGTCGCTGCTTCACGGGCGTGTCGTCCCCCCAGATCGAGACCTCGTTGGGATCCGCATTCCCATCCTTTTCATCCCCATCTTCAATCGGCGGGGGCATCTGGCATGCGAAAATGTGCCCCAGCAAATAGTCCACCGTGGCGCTCAGCTCGTCGATCGTCCGAGGGAACCTCTCCGATGCCTCGCACAGCGTCCCCCCGCCCGCGGCGCTTCGCCGGTACTTCTTGATGACGCACCGCGGATTGTGCACGGGACGGCTCCTCGACGCTTTCTTGGAGGCCTGGCGCCCGTCTATCGAGATCGTTCCCCCCTGCAGCGCGCTGCCGGCGTCGCACTCGAAGGGGGACAATTCCAGGTGCTGCTGCCGATCCAGGGCCTCGGACTGGGAGCACATGCCGTAGGCGGGGGGCAGGGGCGGCGGCTCCTTTGTGTGCCGGAGCAGTTTTTGCATCGTGCTTTTGGGTTTGGGAGGGTCGGCCTTCGCATCCGTAGCGATCTTGTCCTCTTTGCATTCGCCGGCTTGCGCTGCAGGTGCCGTTGCCTTCTCGGCGGTGTATTCTGCCACCGCCTCCGGCGCTCCCGCAGTAACGTTTGCATTCAACGGGTTCCTCTTAAACTGCGGCACATATCCCGACGATTTCGCCCCAGCCGCGGCGGCCAGCGAGGAGGCGGGACGGGAAGCGCCGCCAGATGAAGTCGAAGCTGGTGCTGATGTTGGTGGAGGGGTCACCACGTGAGACGAGCGCCCGCCCCCTCCCCCAGTTGCAATCACTGGCGCCGGCGCGGGAGCCGAGCCCCCCGCGGCCTTCAGCCGGGCCATCAAGGAGGACGGCATCGCGGCTGGGCCTTTTGGGGAGGGAGGCTGGCGCCGATTGCAGGCAGAATATAGGGCGAGGTGCAAGTTGCAAGTTGCACGGTGCACGTTGGTGCGTGATCGATGTATCTAGCTGAAGCCCAATTCCTCTCCCTTGCGGACGTCACGATTGGCCACGAAGAACATCACGTCGCCGATGCAATGCCTAGACACGTTGGGCGTGCACGAGTGGTTGAAGCAGGCCGTCGACGTCGGGATCGGAGCCTATCGGAGCACATCATCTTTGCACAATAAAGCACATCTTTGCTTTTGCTGTGAAATCTGAAATCTGGCGGGAAAAAAACAGCGTCTGGCCTTCGCCGCCTGAGCCTCTTCCTCTCCTCTCCCACCTCTCCCACCTCCCACACAATTTCGAGGAAATTGAAGGAGGAGCGCAGCGCTTTGTCTTTGTCCGTGTGATGCAAAATGGTAAGCGCCCCGGCCTCTCTTGTCCTGTATGGTTGATGCAGCGGAGGGGGAGGGCGTTTGTGTCGTCGCGGCGGGGTGACGGCGGCGGAGAGCGGAGGGCAGGAGGAGGTCGCTCACCTCCGCCACGTCGTCAAAAAGTTGACGGCATTGGAGCCCACGAAAAATGCCGCGCCCGCCGCCGATCTTCCCCGTGCCTCGGCAGGTGTTTGGTCGGTATTTTGCGGGGCTGTATCGGTCCGGAGGGCGTCGACTGGGGCGGCATTGCAAGCCTCTCCGAAGCGACCTCACCACCCGACCCTCCGTAGAAGATACCAATTCCTACGTTGAGCACTCTGAAAAGTGGGAATGAGCGAATGAGCGCCTTGAGCACCCTCGTCGCCTTGTCGCCGCCGCCAGCGTCCCCAGCCTTGATCCCAACCCTCTCACATTTGCAATTCCGCCATTCGCCATCCAATGACAGGTTCCAAATACGTTCCGCCGCACCTGAGAAATCAGGCCGGCGGACAGTCCGCAGCAAGCTCGTCGCCTCCCCGGGGAGGCGGGGGAGGGGGAGGGTACGGGGGAGATCGCCGCGGTGGCGGGGGAGGGGGATATGGCGGCTCGTACCGCGGAGGAGGGGGGGGAGGGGATTACCGCAGCGGCGGGGGCGGTGGAGGTGGAAGTTACCAGCCCAAGGAGAACAGTCGCTGGAGCGGCGGCGGCGATAGCGGCGGGGGAGGGTACGGCGGTGGATATGGCGGAGACCGCCGCGGCGGCGGCGGCTACGGCGGCGGGGGCTACGGCCGCGGCCCGCCCCGCCGCAACGAGAAGGGCTACCACGGCGACACCCGCCCCGACAAGCGCCTCGAGCGCCAGCTCTTCGAGAAGGACATCCAGCAGACGACCGGGATCAACTTCGACGCGTACGACAAAATCCCCGTCGAGACGAGCGGGAGCGACGTTCCACCGCCCATCGAAACGTTCGAGGAAGAGGTGATCGGGCCGGAGCTGTTTCGGAACGTGCAGCTGTGCGGGTACACCAAGCCCACGCCGGTGCAGAAGTGGAGCATCCCCATCGCGTCGCAGTCCCGCGATTTGATGGTGCGTGTTTGCATTGATTGGNCCGGTGCAGAAGTGGAGCATCCCCATCGCGTCGCAGTCCCGCGATTTGATGGTGCGTGTTTGCATTGATTGGAGCATTATTTGACGTCCAATCCTGAGTTCATGTATCCTTACAATATCTCTCTCTTCCTCCCGTTTCATCATCACAGGCCTGCGCCCAGACCGGATCCGGAAAGACGGCCGGCTTCCTCTTCCCCATCATCATCACGATGCTGAAGAAGGGCGGGACCGAGCCCGAGGGCGGCATCCGCGGCCGCCGGACCTACCCCGAGTGCCTCGTCCTCGCCCCCACCCGCGAGCTCGCGTCGCAGATCCAGGAGGAGGCGCAGAAGTTCCTGTACTGCACCGGCATCGCGTCGGTGGTGGTGTACGGCGGGGCCGACGTGCGCGACCAGCTGCGCCAGATCGAGCGGGGGTGCGATCTGCTCGTGGCCACGCCGGGACGGCTGGTGGACCTCATCGAGCGCGGGCGGCTGTCCATGGAGAACATCAAGTTTCTCGTGTTGGACGAGGCCGGTGAGTGATCAATTTTTGTGCATATCGTCGTATGTTGCTTTGCAACGATTCGACAGTAACACTCACAACCTCTTTCCCCTTTCAGACCGAATGCTGGACATGGGTGAGTTTTTCCTTGGTATTGCAATGGTATGTATCCGAACGAGCTCACCGCCACATCTCTTGTGATGTCAGGCTTCGAGCCGCAGATCCGCCGCATCGTCGAGCAGGAGGGCATGCCGCACGGCGACGAGCGCCAGACGATGNGGCTTCGAGCCGCAGATCCGCCGCATCGTCGAGCAGGAGGGCATGCCGCACGGCGACGAGCGCCAGACGATGATGTTCAGCGCGACGTTCCCCGCCCAGATCCAGCGCCTGGCCGGGGACTTCATGGGGGACTACATCTTCCTCACCGTGGGGCGCGTCGGCGCCGCCAGCGAGAACGTGACGCAGACGGTGGAGTACGTCGAGAAGCGCGACAAGCTCGAGCACCTGATGCGGTTCCTCATGACCATCCAGGACGGCCTCATCCTCGTCTTCGTGGAGACGAAGCGCGAGTGCGACTACGTCGAGGACGTGCTGTGCGAGCGGGGCTTCCCCGCGTGCTCCATCCACGGGGACAAGACCCAGCGCGAGCGCGAGGACGCGCTGCGCATGTTCAAAACGGGACGGTGCCCCGTGATGATCGGGACGGACGTGGCCGCCCGCGGGTTGGACATCCCCAACGTGACGCAGGTGATCAACTACGACCTCCCGTCGAGCATCGACGACTACGTCCACCGCATTGGGCGTACCGGCCGCGCCGGGAACACGGGCGCGGCGCTGTCGTTCGTGAACGAGCGCAACGCGGGCGTCGTCCGCGATTTGCGGGAGCTGCTCGAGGAGAACGGGCAGGAAGTCCCCGAATTCCTGAAGCAGATGAGCAGCTACGGAGGGCGGTCTGGCGGCGGAGGGGGAGGACGGCGCGGCGGTGGACGTTCCAACTTCGGAGCGAAAGATTATCGTCAGCAGGACCGCGGCTCCCGTGGAGGCGGAGGTGGCGGGGGATCTTACGGCGGCGGAGGATCTTACGGAGGAGGGGGAGGCTACGGAGGAGGGGGAGGGTATGGCAGAGGCGGGGGGTATGGGGGAGGTAAGGCTCTTTGCGGTTCGTTGACACATTGCTCCTTGTTGACATCCTTCTCATTTTCCTTCTTGCCTGTTCTTTAAAGGTGGATACGGAGGAGGAGGGGGTGGGGGCAACTGGGGAGGAAACAGTGCTTGGTAATGAGGGTTGGCCGGTTTCTCCATTGCAGAAAGGATTCGTCCGCTGTTTGTCCGTCGGATCGATGCGCAATCCACCTTTCTTTGTCCCGTCTGATGGCACCGTCTGCACTTTTTAAGCTTTACTTCGAACTAGGAGCAACACTTTAAGTAGACATGAATAACCTGGACGCTATCATCTTGCATTTCCTTGTGCCGCATACCAGGCTGATGCCGGAACCCTGGCCAGCAACGATGTGCTGCCGGTCTATTTCTTAGCACTTTCAATGCACAAGGTCGGACCACTTGTCTTCTTCCTCTTTCGCTGTGGCCCCATCTGTGCCGTCTCAGCAGCAGGGACAATGCCAAGCTCTGAAGGCAAACTGCGAACAAAACGATAGAGCAGCGACAGCTCATCCAACTGGACACAGGCCAAAAGGTGAGGCAGCGCTGATGGGCCCATATCCACGAAATACCCCATTCCTTCATCACTGCCGAGGTGATGCCTGATGATCTTTCGACGAGCTGCCTCCATTGCGCCCCTCTTGTTCATTTCCAAGGAATATACCAGCGATGATGGGATAGCTCCGCTTTCACCCCCAATACTAGGCGCTATGTTTTCATGCGAAAAGCTCGTAAGGATGTGATTTGATTGACTTGTCGCTTGAACACTCGAAGTGTTGCACAGAACATCGTCGAGGGCCGACCAACCTTGAGCGGTGATGAGGCAGTATGAGTAGTAGTTCACAACAAGTTCAAGGAACTTCAATTTGCGGTTGTTGGCTAATGCCATTCCCAGTATGTTTGCACCCTCGTCGTCGACACCACTCGAAAGGAGACTGAGCCTGAGCAAGTTACACTGGGAGCTTTCGAGAAAAACTGCAAGGCTCTGCAAACCCCGCGTTGTGATGGACCGATTGTGGGACAGATCGAATGAACATAGTTTGTTGCCATTTGCCACTGCGCCCACCAACGCCTCGACTCCGGCGTCATCGATATTGTTGACAGAGAGGTTGAGTGTTCTCAAGTTTGAGATCACTGGAAGTTCGGCCAACGCCCTGCACTCCGCGTTTCCAACGTTCATAACAGATAGAGCAAGATATTCCAGTTGGGTCTGCGTGCTCAAGGCCTCGATGGTGGTCGTTGGTCGCTCGCCTTCGCCCAAGTTGTTCGTGAGGCGGATATCTTCCAGGGATTGGCAGCCCCGCAACATTGACGAGAGAAGCCAGTCGCCCCCACCCCCAAACTCGCAGTCAAATGACGCAACACGACGCAAATTGCGGTTGTTCGCGAAGAACGCCCGAATGTCGCCATTTGTTAGTTCATTGAACTCCAACGAGACAATCGAGGTGTTGTGAGAGACCCCCGAAAGGAATTGCAGGTAATTGTCTAACTCCGCAAAAGCATCGGCGGTAGACTTCGCAGCAAAGATCCCCCTCGAGTGGTGACCACAGAACACCAACTCTCGCAAATTGGTGTTATGTCCAATGAACACCCCGGCCCACCGCAAGTCCTCATTGATGGTCGAGGGACAGTAACAGGCAGCAGATTCAATTCCTTCGTATAGCCCTCGCTGCACTTCTCTACCCACCACCAACTTTGTCAAGCCTGAGTCGTTGTCCCAGAGTCGTTGAAGGGTTTCTACGTTGGCGCTCGACGTGATAGTCCCAATGTCGATGGATCTCGCCCTTTCAGCGTAATTTTCAGCGTAATTACGAAGCTGGATGGATCCTTCCCAATGGCGCTGCATACTAGCAAGCTCTTTCGAAATCCGGCCAAGGGCTTGCAAGTCGGCGTTTGCTGCAGCATCATCGATGGTCACGGACCGGGCCAGCGTTGAGTACACGCCCACCATTCCCCCCAATTGCCGGTTCACGGAGTCGAGCGTCGTCGCCACTGCCTCCGCGGCATCCGCGCGTGGCTGGTCGTCCATGATTTCCTGCAGAAGGTGCGTAATGAGACACAAGATGTGCATTTGTGTGTAAAAAACGATAGGCGCCCCCCAGGACGGCAGAAGCGCACCCCCGGCACATACAGCTCCATTGTCAGCTCTGGTGGATGCAATTGTCTGTTCCGAGGATCGAGTCCACGGTCGCTCCGTCGCCAATGACACATCGCAAATTCACTATCATACCAAAATGACGACTCCCAGCCAGCACTGGTAATCGCACCCGACGACGCTCCTGAGTTTAGAACGGCAGGCGCAGCGGAACAAAGTTTGGGGAGATCCTCGTGCGGTGCTGATGGTGCAGCCCGACTTGTGCTCCACATCCGGCCAGGGATCGCCCTCACCCGCACAAATCCCCGGCACGCAGAAAAATCATCAATCAACAACTCACCGTGCGCCGTTGTCGTTATTCTTGGCGGCCCGCCTCGAAGGGCCGATGATGAGGGGGCGGGGGGAGGGCGGGGGGGCTGGGGGGTTGGCTGGGAGCTGGGAGCGAGCGGAGGGGAAGAGGTTGTCTTTTTCACGCGTTACCTAAAAGCGTGACCACGTGACCTCCTGTCCTCCTTCTCTCTTTGGTTCCTCGCTCTCTTCTTCCTCTTCCCACACCACGCACGCGCTTGAGGTCTCGGAGGTCGGAGGTCGGAGGTGCTTGCTGCGCCACAGGGGGACAGGGGAGACCACGGCCAAGGCGATGGGGAGCACGCGCTCGCCGCGGCGCCCGGCCGCCGTCGCGGCGCTGTCCATCGCCATCGTCCTACGCGGGAAACCTCACAGTTTCTTCTCGGCATCGGCATTCACCGTCCAGAGGAGGCGATGCGCGCGTTCCCCGCACCCCAGCGCATGCGGTGGCCTCAGCCCCTTGCCAGGCAGCCGCCGGCCAACATTTTTGCAATCCTCGATAGCATCTGCGGCGTCTGAAACGTCGGTGCAGCCAGAAATTTTGGTGGAGGAATCCCCTGCCGACAATCCACTGGACGAAAGCTCCACCGTCGTTCACGCGGCAAGGTTGGCCGAGAAAGGGGAGTGCGAAGGGTACCTCATTCGGAAGCCCGACAATGCGTACGAGGCGCACCTATCGTGCAGCTCTGCCAATGTGGACCAATTTGCCGCGGTATTTCACACTCTGTTGCTGCCGTATCTGGCCGTCGAGCGCGAATTGTACGAGGAAGAGCGGGATGGGAGCTCAGACAAACGCACTTCTGCATTGAGAGTTTTAGTGGGCGATGAAGTCGAGGACAGCCTCGCCAAAGAGCTGGAGCGCATAGGAATCTCCAATCAACCAAAATCAGAGTCGAATGGCGATGGACTGGGGATCAATCTTCCGAGGTACATTCCATTTCTCAACGAGTTTGCTTTCCGACAGCGAGGCACCGACCAGGGGATCGCGGCATTGCACGCGCTCAAGCTTCTATCGGAGAGACGAGTGCCCTTCGACTTTGCTGCCCATGAAATGCACCCACCCACTATCGATGGAGAGAGGCGACCGCAAAGGAGGACGAACGTTGTGTCTCGCCAAAAGCAAGTCCTGCCGCTGAACGAAATCGATGCAGTGATGAGGATAGTGAACGAGATCAAAGCGCGGAAATGGCTAAGCGACAACCCAGACAGCGTCGATGGCCTTCCGTCGTTGCATCTCAACCTCATCACAAATGGAAAGCCTTTGTTCGAGAGATCAGACGACGATGATGATGAGTCGGAGGTCACCTTCTCTCGATGCATTTCTGACATGGTTGATATCCTGCGTCCCTACCTGTACGACGACCTGCTACCGGAAGTCAGGAAGTTGACCAACTCTTCCGCTGTGGAGATATCGGACGTGTTCATCCGCAACTACGGAAGAGTTGATGATCGAGATGAGGGCGCAGCTCGTTACGGCCTCAGCGCGCATTACGACGTGACGGCTGCCACCACTTCTGTGATTGCAATGGATGATACGGCCGCCGCAGGTACGCAAGGCCTTTATACAATTCCGCCATCGCCTAAACTTGGTGCCTCTGGCCACGCTGCGCTTCGCAGATTCTTTCCCCTGGCGAAGGGCGACGGCGTGGTCCACACCTACGACGTGCTACATGGAGTGGATAACAAAGCGAGGACTTCGTTAATTGTTTGGTTCACGGATGGAGTTGACGAAGATGAAGACAAAACGGTGAACCAGCCATGGCTGCTGAACCCAACCGATGATATTGGCGAATTCGTGCTTGGCCTTGCCTCGGAGAGCGTGATGGAGGAGGACGGGAGCCACGCGCTGTTGAAGAATGCAATCGATCAATACGCCATGTACTTGAAGAGTGCTTCGCGTGGCAATATTTTTGCCATGACAGCGCTGGCGCAAATGTGCGACGACGAGCGGGTTCCCGATTCGGAGTACCGGAATATTTACGACTTGGCCAGCCAAGAGGAATACAACCCATTTCTTCCACGCACTCTTACAAAAGCGGAACGCACCCCAGCGTGCAGAGATTTTGCGCAAGCACTGTGGTACCGCGCGTCCATTCAGGGAGGGCACCGAGCGGCCCAGGTGGCCCTCGCGGACGATATCATGCTGCAGTACATGTCGCAGAGAGAGGAATTGAGCACCGTGGAGCAGGAAAATATGCTCACGATGGCTAGCACGCTTTTCACCATGGCATTGGCACGAGGGGACGACTCTCAGGAAACGCTGGAGAGGCTGATGACTGTGGAGTGCGACCGATTGAGTGAATTGGGCGTCGAGATTCCCAGCGACGATTTCTTTGCATCGCCAGTGGTTCGGATTCTGCTGGCATTTCGGCAGTAGACCGAAACAGCGTCTTGATTCTCCGGGGAAGCGTTCATTTATCGCACCAATTGGAACTTCCGACAATTTCAACAATGCGCTTCGGAGAATTGGACACCACCCCAAACGGATGCATCTCTGCGGCCAGCGCCAGGTCCGCCTCGTTGTCCACCACCCAGAACAGGGATTTGTCCCACAAAAGCCGCGGTATTGTTTTTCTGTCGGTATTGTGGCTGTGCTTTGGATGAAGCTCAATGGTGGGCATGAGAATATCGTATCCTCCCATGGAGGCGGGCGGCTCATCTGCTAGCCGCACGCCCCGGAATAGTTGACAGTGCTTCACAATCTCCTGTAGCAGATGTCTCTCCTTCTCCAGCTCTGGTTCGTCGTGCCCTTCTCTTATCTCCACGATGGCTGCGCAATTCTCCGCCTTCAATTCATGCTGTTTTATCTTCTCCAGCAATTTCGCCAGGATGTTGGAGGGCCGGTCGGTCAGGGCCGCATCGCCCAGCTCCGTCTCTGTATTTCCCCACGCCGCCTTGGGCTCCATCGAAATGAAGAACTCTCTTCCGAAGACACTTTGCAATATCCGCATCATCTCGTCGAACTCGGTGTTTGCGCACGGCGAGTAATATGCGGACTGCTGCTTGAACTCCATAGGATGGGCAACCAGCAGTTGATTCCTCCCGTCGCGCTCGTCCAAAACCAAATCCAGATCGAGGCTGTTGACGCCCAACTCCTTCAGCGCCGCCAGCGAGTTGTGACAGGTGGGCGGCTGCTCTGACGTATTGTCATAATATGAGCGATGGGAGAACAGATGGAACTCCCCCGATTGCAGCGCGCGCTTGAGCCAGCATCGGGGATCGTTCTTCGATCCGGCCAGTTTGGGGGTGTGGCCGCTCGGCGAGGCGAGCAGGCGCTGTATCCCGAGAATTGCCATCGTCACACAGCAGAGGGCGAGGACTAAAGACCTCCTCGACGGAGGCCGATGTCCGGGGCGGTTCAATGCGTACGCTGGGCGTCGTATCGTGCTCATGATGGCGGTTCACCCTGCCATCATTCACTGAAAGGGCGGAGGAGTGAGCCGGTGAGCGACCCGAGTCGACGCCGAATTAGGACGGACCTTCGAATCTAGTTCCTTCGTATCAAATACAAAGGAACTAATAATAGTTTCCGAGTCAGAGCTACTCCTTGTGATATTTTTGTCAGATCACCAACAGCACCACAGCACCACAACCACAAACCACAAATCACCAGCGCCCCCTCGCTCGACTCATTTGCCCTCCCCCGTTCGACGAGGCCAGCGGGAAGGCCCCAACACACGCGCCGCTCGAGAGAGGAGATACTGGGGAGCGGGCGGTTGCTGGTGCGGCCGGAGCGGCATCAACGCTTCAGACAGCGCGCACAAGGCACAAGTTGTGCACATTTTTGCTTGGGATAGGCACTCGCACCCATCTCCATCTGCACCAATTCGCCACATCTGCGCCGTTCCGTGCCACAACCTCTCCAGTTGCAAATTGCAAACCTAACAGGAAGCACAATGTCCGTCAACGAGGTCAAAATCAAGCGGGCCGAAACCGCCTTCGAACTGCGGGGCACCGGCCCCGACTCCTCCCGCACCTTTGTATTGGGCGACGAGGACCACACGCTCGGCAACGCCCTCCGGCACGTGCTGATCAACGACGCCCGCGTCGACTTTGCGGGATATTGCGTGCCCCACCCCTCCGAGCCGGTGGTGCACGTGCGGGTGCAGACGGCGCGACCGTCCGGGGCGGATGGGGACGAGGCGATGGCGGGCGGGGGAGAGGGATTGACGGCCGTGGAGGCGCTGAAGGAGGCGTGCGCCACGTTGTCCGGCCAGTGCGATTTGGTGCTGGCCAAGTTGGAGGAGGCGGCGCCGGAGGTCAAGGAGGATCGGGAACGGATGGAGCGGCTCGCGGAGGAGGATCGGATGAACGAGGACGAAGAGGAGGAGTGATGGGTCAAAATGCGGCTTTTTATCCGGGAGGAAGATTGTAGCACCCTACTTGTCAGAAAAGATGCGCCGCAATTCTTCGGGTGCACCAATATGTTCCGGCGTCGCCCCACGGCATCCTGCTACGTATCCTCCCAGAGCGCATGCCCTTTCCAGCGCTCTCCCCGGTGGTTCGCCGCAAATGAAGAGCGAATTCACAAGTGCCGCCAGGAACGCATCCCCGGCGCCCACGGTATCGCTGTCGCCGGTGACGGCGAGGCTGTATCCCCCATTTTCGTAGAAGTCATCGCTGCTGCCTCCTTTGCAAAGAAGGGCCGCGCCGTCTTTGCCGCGAGTGACGCAAACCCGTTGAGCATTGAGCGAGGTTGCCAACTGATGCATTCGCTCTTTCAGTATCGGCCCTTTCAAGTTTTCTTCTGCATCTGTCGAATCAGTTTGCGATTGCATCAGTCCGCACCATTCCTCGAGCAACGGCAATTCCTCCTCGTTCAGCTTGAGCATCCCCAACTGTTTGGACACCGTTTCGTCGACTCCGTTGGCTTCGCCTCGCAATATCTGCAATACCGACCCAGATTCGTACCACGGGCTCCGCAGATTGACGTCCAGCACCACAGTTCCCTCTGGTGCGTCGTTGCGTATCGTTCGGAGCGTGTCTGCCGCCGTGGCCCCGTATTCGCTCTCGAGCCTCAGGGCGATTGTTCCCATGATGTACACCTTTGTCGGTTGTGCTCCGTCTCCGTCATCGAGTGATTCCACCAGTCTGTCTTCCAAGCACAGGCCGTCCCACGCGGCGGGCGTGATAAACTCGTAGGTGGCATCGCCCTCCTCGCCTATGATGGCTGTGGCCATGCCCGTCTCCCATTCCGGGTGGCATTGCAAATAGTCCGTGCGCACCCCCTTGAGGGACAGTCGTCGGCGGGCCTCCTTCCCCAGCCGATCGTCGCCCAAGCACGCTGCAATTGCGACGGTGGGCTGGGTCTCTATCGAGGATGCTTCGAAGAGCGACGCCAAATGGACGGCCACATTGCAGG
>JALLAP010001457.1:0-21187 GCA_036939355.1 Thalassiosira profunda | reverse complement strand
TTCAGCATGGCGCCGACGCTGCCCAAGTGCTCGTGCGGGCCGCGCGAGTACGAGTTCCAGATCAACCTCGACGGGAAATGCGGGGACGAAACCATCTCCGGCCAGCCGGGCATCGACGGGAGCCTCTGCTTCTACGCCCAGGGCGAGCAGCCCGAGAGCGCCGACGACATTGACTTCCCGGGCGGCCGCCGCGGACTGCGCTCGGCGGCCGATGCCGGCGATGCCGATGCAAGCGATGCCATGGAGGAGAAGTGGGCGCGCCTCCTCGACCGGGTGGACCACGCGCCCCACCGCGAGCACGCCGCGGCCGTCCACCGCCAGCGCCAGGCCCAGAACTTCGACACGACGCCCACCGTCATCACGTCTGTGACCTTCCTCGAGGCCGACACCACCCCGCAGCTCAACATCATCAACCAAAACTCCGAGTACTTCAACACCACGCTGACGGACGGCGACGTGATCACCTTCGAATCCATCAGCTCCCAGCTCAACGAGAGTCTCTCGCTCTACGACCAGATCGACCTCTTCCCGGGCGGCGTCATGCTCGTCCTCTACGGCACCAACGCCGCCGGCGTCGTGGTCCAAAACGTCAACGCGTGGGGCTACACGGCCGACGAGTGCGGCGCCGCCCCCCTCTCCGGCCAGGAGTCCATCGGCTGGCTCGCCCTCGTCGACAGCCTCCAGCCCCGCGCCGCCTTCTGCCCCGCCGTCACCGACATGCCCACGGCGTTTCCTGCTGCAAGAGCGGCCGCAAGGGAAAGAGCAGCAAGGGATGCCGGGACGCCAGCATGTCCATGATGCCTTCGGGGTACACGCTCTTCCCCAAGCACTCGAAGAAGGCCCCCGGGGACGTCAACGGGTACGCGCTCTTCCCCAAGAGCGGGAAGGGCGAGGGGTACACTTTGTTCGGGAAGAGCGGCAAGAAGGCGCACGCGGACGAGTCGATCATTGACACGGGCTACGCCATTTTTCCCAAATCGGGAAAGACCGCCGGAGGGAAGAGCGAAAAGGAGGGCCTGTTCCCCAAATCGGACAAGGCGCACGACGACGACAGCAGCAGCAAATCGAACAAGGGCGAGGGCATGTCGTACGGCCCGTCCAAGTCCTCGAAGCGGGCGAAGGGCAAGGGGTGGAAGAGCAAGGGCGCGAAGGCCAATAGCGTCGAGTACGAGGTGGAGAGCGCGAAGAGCTCCAAAGCCCTGTTCGGCAAGGCGGCCGAGGGGGCGTACGCGCTGTTCAAGCACAAGTCGGCGAAGAACGAGGGCAGCAGCAAGTCGGCGAAAGCGTCTGCCTTGTTCGAGGACAGCAAATCGTCCAAATCGACCAACGGGGCGAGCGGGAAGGCCGGAAAATTGTTCAAGCCCAGCGGAAAGGCCACGAAGGTCTTCAAACCCAAAAGCGGGAAGGGCGAGGAGCATTACGGAAATGATTGGTATGGGTCGGAGGACGACGGGCCCAAGCCTCCTCCCGGGTCGGTGCAGGTCGCCCGGCCTCCGGTCGGGTACACCGAGCCGTCGCCGACATTGCCGCCCGTGTCGATGAGCATGCCCGGAACGCCCTCGCCGTCGAGCGGGTCGAGCGAACTGAGCAAGAGCGAGCTCGACGGCAGCGCGGCGCCCACGCCCACGCCGACGAATGGCACGGACGCGACCGGCACCGTGTCTCCCCTCCCGTCGCCGGGGGTGGCGGTCACCCCGACCTATCCCCCGACGCCGGCGGCCACGGCCCCTCCTACTCTGTCGCCGACCGTGCCTCCCACGACGGCGCCTCCCTCGACCCCTCCCACGGTGTCGCCGGTGGCGCCTCCGACCGTCTCGCCCGTGATGCCGGCGCCTCCCACCCTCGCGCCCGTGGTGCCACGGCCGGCGATCACCGCCGCGCCCGTGGTGCCGCGGCCGCCGATCACCGCCGCGCCGGCGGCCACGCCGCGGGAGGATTCCGCGGCGGAAGCTCCTCCGACGGATTCGCCGCGGCCGAGCACGCACTATCCCACTTACAGCCCCAGCACGCACTACCCCACGTACAGTCCGGTCGCGGAGGGAGCGGAGGAGCCTGTTTAAAAGGGAGAAGCGAGAACGGACTCGCACAGTCGCGGCCGGCGCGGTGGCAGGGACGGGTATTTCCGTGGGCCGTTCAGCTTATTTTTGGGGCCCCTCTGTATGATTTGTGTTCGTGCCGGGGCGGGGCTTGGGAGCCCATCGCCTCGGACGGTCTTCATAGATTTATCGTGACCCTCTGTTATTATAAGTAGATGGAAGGGTTTATGTTCTTTGCGCATTCTTCCACTGCACTACATTGTTCTCAGTGGCTTGACGTTGAGTTCGACCCCGGGCACCGGGCAAGCGATGGAATCCAGCCTTTCAGCCAGGGGGCTTTGGCGCTGGCTATTTTTGGCGCGATTTCCCACCCCTTATTTTCATTTTTTGGCGCACTCTCCACACTCTCTTCACACTACTTCTTCAACGCCACGCACGGTGCATGCACCGCCACGACGACCTACCATCAAACGCCACCATGCAGCCTCAAGCGCTGACCCTATCCTTCGATGGCGTCGACTTTTGCCTCTCGCCAAGCGTCGGCAGCGCCGCGGGCGATGTGTCGGTCTCCAAACTAGGAGACGGAGACGAAGTTGTCATCCACCTGAACCAGTTCAGCGGATCGCTGCGCGTCAAGACGAAGAGCCAGACGACCTCGTCTGCCGCCGCCGGCGACGCCCTGCCGGCCACCGAGAGCCTCCTCGGAAGGCAGAGCCAGGACGACGACGCGAGCGTCGAATCGGGTCCCAACCCAGCGAACGAACAGCCCGACGGGGCAGCGGCGCCAATGGTTGAGGTTGGGGACACGCCCTCCCCGCAGCAGGCGAAGAGCCCCCCGGAGGACATGTCGGACGAGAAGAAGCCGAAAAGGGGCCAGCAAAAGCTTAATTTTGCACTCAAGGCGAGCGGGAGGGAGAGCAAGGAGAAGGGTGGGGTGAGTTGCAACTATTGTGGTGCATGCTCACGTGTCACCTCTCGTNGGGAGGGAGAGCAAGGAGAAGGGTGGGGTGAGTTGCAACTATTGTGGTGCATGCTCACGTGTCACCTCTCGTGCGATGTCATTGTTGCGCTGAAAGCACGCCTGGGCTCATTCTTCACACGCTTGTTCAGTCCAAGAAGGCCGCGGCTCCTAGCAAGCGCAGCCCCGTGGACGAGGAATCGGAGCCTGCAGAGAGGAAGAAGCCCCGGAAAAGCGACAAGGGCAACAGCGGTGCACCGTTCGATGATATAATCGAGGAGCCGAAGAACGGGCCACCTACACCCAGCAATGGCGCCCAATTCAGCTTCGGCCAGACGATGCCCAGCCAGGAGAATGGATATCGTGTTGGTGGCGATCTCTCGCTCGATTCGAAGACGATGGAGATGGAGGCATCGGACAATTTGCAGCCAGAGGGGGCAGCAACCACGTCTCTCGTGAGCAAAAAGCCGGCGCCGGCCTCAGCACCCTGCCCCCGCTGGGGAAATACAATGACGATGATCGACCACAATCGCTTCATCGTCTACGGCGGCCAAACGATCGACAAAGATGAGACCGCCCGGCCCCTCGCGGATCTGTTCGTCTACGACCTTGCCAAGCGCGAGTGGAGCAAGCCATTCAACTGCGACGGCGTCGCCCGGACGTGGCACACGGCCAACTTCTTACCAGAACGGCAGCTCCTGCTGTGCTTTGGGGGAGAGGTGCTCAACGAGAAGACGGGAAAGTTGACCACGACGGATCAAATTGCGGTACTCGACGTCGACATCATGTTGTGGTATCCGCCGGCGGTCTCGGGGCAGGTGCCCAGCGGCAGGAGCGGACACGCGAGCTGCGTGCTGCCCAAGACGAACGAGTTGATCGTTTTTGGAGGCGTCAAGGGTGGCAAGTGGCTGAACAGTTCTTCGATTTTGGATACGAATCGCTGGAAGTGGAGCACACTCAAGGCAGTGGGGACCGCGCCTCCTCCTCGTTCGTACCACAGGTAGGTCTGGAGTTGTCCTTTTGGTACAATTCATGCACCATGCCAAGTCATGCTTACCCACTTGTATTACTCGTATCCAGTGCCACGGCGATAGGCGACGGAAACTCGGCTCGTGTGGTAATCTTTGGCGGAAATGACGGGGATAAGTGCTTTGACGGAGTCCACGTTCTGGAAATGACAGGCAAGAAGTGGGTCTGGAGCCACCCAACAACGAAAGGTGATATTCCCAGGGCCAGGACGGGCCACGCCGCGACACTGTTGAACGACGGCTCGACGATCCTCGTCTATGGAGGATGGGACCCGTGTGACGAAAGTGGAGACGACCTGATCTTCGGCGACAGCTTCCTCCTTGACACGAAAACTTGGACTTGGCGCAAGGGGCCCAATCCGAAGTACGAAAAGTCGACGAACAACGCTGCGAACGGAGGAGCAGAACGAGTGGGACACTCCGCCGTCTTGGCCCCGGGAGCCGATGGTGTTCAGGTGCTCGCCTTCGGGGGGCGCTTGCCGGAGAATAAGTTTTCAAGTGACTTCCAGAGCCTCGTGGTGCCTTTGTAAAGATCTTTGAAGGTTGGAGACTCATCTCATTTATATTTCAGTGCATGTTGCGTGGATCTCAAGAGATAGCTTCTAATGTATTAAGAGGAGCTATTTGGGCTGAAGAGCATGTTGTTTGCAGCAACTGACCACATCCCACGAGGAACCTTCCCAAGAGGACTGCGTCCACCCACGCACTCCTCTCAGTCAACAGACCCTGCCGCCCGCGTTGGCGTACCTCTGCTGGGAGGGGGCAACAGACAGAGGAGCAAGCTCAATCGTGCTTTGGGCGAGACGGCAGAAAAGAGAAAGGGTGGCGTGTGGCCTCCGCTCCTTATTTTTTCGGAGGATTTCACCACAGCCACCAATTCGCCTCTCCCCCCCCCACACGCCCACACCCCCTCTCCGCTCCGCGTCGAAGCGCGCCGGCCGCCCACGCCACTCCCGGCGCACCATGTGATACAATGGATTGCGCTCGCTGGCCTCGGCCTCGGCCTCGGCCATTTGGCCTTCAGGAGTCGGCTGCGAGTTTTCAAGCTAGACACACGACAAAGACACACGACCCAGCTGATGGATTTGGACCCCGACATAGCTTTTGGATTTTCATCGCGGCGCTCACAACTCATGCTCCCGTGCCCTCGGACGCGGCCGCTCCCAGCAGCCGGTATCCCGTAGCCCGTAGCCACCGCTCCCAGCGGCACCAGGCCCCACCGCCCCGCCAGGATGAAACCTGGAGCGTCGCTCCGCCAGGGGGCGCCGCGGTCCCCGAACGGCGCGGCCGCTCGCGACTCCGATTCCACGGCGGACACCGTGGACGACGGCAAGGCCGCGCCCAAGAAGCCCGACGAGGGCGCGAAGAATGCGGACGACGACGCCAAGCCGCCCGCCGTCAGGAATCTAGATGCCGTTGTCAACGATCAGCGCCTCAGCATCGATAGTGATTCCAAATTCTTCCCTAACGTCGATGGCACCTGGGACGAAGAAGAGGAGAAGGTGGACGATGCCATCGTGACGCCTGCGCCCACGAAGTCGGGCGCGGGGCTCCAGAAGTCCGACGAGGGTGGGGAGGAGCTGGAGAAGACGGCGCCCAAGAAGTCTGGCGCCGCCAAGTCCCCCGCCGAGGTGTCCACCGGCTCAGCGGAGGAGCTCGAGACGCTCAAGCCCGCTGGCGCGACTGCCGCCGTCGACAACGGCGAGAAGCTGAAGGGGGCGCCCAAGCCCGCTTGCGCGAAGGCCGCCATCGCCGACGCTGCCACTGCCGAGAAGCTGAAGGGGGCGCCCAAGGCCTCCGGCGCCAAGTCCCCTGCCGAAGTCACCGTCAACTCAGGGGATCTCGAGACGCCCACGTCCGCCGGCTCTCTCGCCGACCGTGCCACCGCCAAGAAGAAGCCTTGGGCGCGCAAGGGCCCTGGCGCGAAGGGCGCCGACGATGGCGAGAAGCCGAAGGGCGAGTACCCCAACAGTACTCCAGCTCGTTCTGGGGCGAAAGCGCCAGAGGAGTGGGATACGGCCGAGCTCGAAGCGCGCGTGAAGTCGATCAAGAAGGAATGCGTCGCAATTATCCTCGGGGGAGATCTTCCCGCCGCCGATGCCTTCCTCGTAAAAGCCACGAACGAGCTGAGCGCCAAAGGGCTCCCCATTGACCACCTTGAGTTGACGGGTACGATTGGATTTATTCTCGGCAAGGCCTCCACGGCGGCCAGTAGTTACACGGGCAAACGGCCGTTCAAGCAGTTCCTGAACGACCTCATCATTTGGATGTGCAACCTGCGCTCCGCCATTGGAGTGATCCTTTTGGCCGGCGACGCGGGCAAACTTCTTAAGAAGGCTGCGGCGTTGAACGATCTGGCCCTCTTGATGCCCTCTGGAACGGAAGCGCCTGCGAACTACGATCTGGCCAACGTCTTCCGCACAGGCATCATTCCCTCCTTGGTCGCCGGGTCCGAGGAAACGCCGGGGAAGGCGCGTGACATGGTGAGGAGGGTTTTCCAACAGCTCAGGGGTCGCAACAAAAGTAGTTTCGTGGCCGTAGAGGAGACGTCCCTCACTCGGCCCTTCGCCATTGAGGAAATGAGGCGGACTCTGCCAGGCAACGCCATTGCGAACGTAGCCTCTTACTTCGTATCGGTTGACGAGGAGGGCAATGTGCTCGACGTCTCTCGCAAGAGGCAAGCGAGAGCGCTTTTCACCCTGCTCACCCCGGCGTTGATGCGCTCGTGGAACGCGACCGAGCACGTCGTATTGGCCATCACCTACCAGCCTCAGACTACTTTCGACAAGGTAATCTACCTTCTGAAAGTGAAGCGGTCGAAGGAGGTTGCTGATCTTCTGACCAAACTCGAGGAATTCAAGATTCCCGTGTTCAAGGCCCAAGGAAGCGCGAACGAGCCGCAGCCCAAAGCAGCTGCGGCGAAGCAAGTCGATCAAGCAGGTGCGCCTGGCACGGCAGCCGCGGCCGCCGAAAAGCCCCCGGCCGACAAGCGAGCTGCTCCTGACGCTGCGGCTCCTCCGCAAGCCGGCGCCAAGGCTCCGCCCCAAGCTGCAAAGCCGCCGGCCGAAGAGCCCGCTGAAGAAGAGGCCGAGACTCCGCAGCCGGCCGAGGAGGCAGCGGCGGCGGAGTCCCCCGCTGCGGAGCCAGCTGCAGCCGAGGCTGTTGCTCGCCCCCCCGCGGGAAACCTGCAGCCGGTCGAAGAGGCAGCCGGTGCTGGCGGCGGTCGTGGAGAGGGAGATGGCATGTCCATCCGTCCGGTGGTCAAGACAAGGGCCGGTGACGACTACAAAGATCGGGGCGGAGACCGAGCCTGTACGGACAAAAAGGGCTTCCTCTGCCCAAACCCACATGGGTGGTGCAACGCCAAGGTCCCCTTCAGCACGGATACCTACTGCCTCAAATGCTGGCTGATCTGTGGATACTGCAGTGACATCGGTGTGTTCTATTCGCACTACCGCGGTGGAGGAATTGTCACGCACGAGGGAAGAAATGGATTGGTGGTACAGAAACCGGCCGGTGGCGACTGGGAAGACCGGGGCGGAGACCCAGCCTGTACGAGCAAAGACCCGTTCCTCTGCCCAAACCCATATGGGTGCAACGAAATGGTCCCCTTCCGTACGGAGACCTACTGCCCCCGGTGCAAGGTGCAGTGTGGATACGCCCATGGTCGTGTGTTCTATTCGTATTACCGTGGTGGAGGACTTGCTTACCACAAGGGATAGAGTGGGAGTGGGCTTCCTAGAGGTAGGATTGGATCCTACTTCGTTCTTGTCAACTCGCCTGGATAGCAGTTTGGAGCTGTTGCCGAGGCGTCGGGGAAATTGCAGGTCGAATAGAGTTGCGTAAACGTAGAACAGTGCCTATCGATCAATGTTGAACCACGCCTTAAAGAGAATACTCGAGGAGGTGGGTAGAATCTGTCCGTGGTAGAATGGTCGTTTGCCGGTGAACGCTGTCTTCTGATTCCAGAGTGGTCGATTGCTGCCAAAGCCTCGAAAGGACATCGACAGACGGCTTGGATTGCAGGAGAGGGGTCGCTACGCAAACAAACTCATATAAATTTACTACCCCCTTCCTTTGCCTACTTCCTTCACTTCCCGAAATCGCCGAGACGGCTTTGCTGCATAAACGAGTTGGCAGATGAGCTGTCCCCCGTCCAGCCTGCAATCATACTCCCCAAGTTATTGTTTCCCTGCTGCGAGGGAGCCGCTCCTGCTTCACCACCACCTCCTCCTAGAGAAACCGAGTTGAGAGCATCGAGCAGGCCATCGTCACCACTCCCGGTTGTGCCCAATGAAGCAAACATGTTGTCCACCATCAAACTGTCATCGCTGACGCGGTTGAGGCCGGGCGGCTGCGAAGAAGAGGCGAATGGATTGTTTGACAGCTGTTGCGGCGATGTAGCCTGGGTCTGAAAGCTAGGCTGTGGCGTCGGTGGGACCCGGGCTTGAAACCCAGGCTGCTGCGACACCTGTTGACCCTGATTCCACGACCCACCCACCGGCGCTCTGTTGGGAGGAGCATCCCATCCGTTCATATTCTGGCCCAAACCGCCCGCACTGCCCACGAAATCGTTCATTCGAGGTGCAGGAGGTACCTGCGCGTGTGGCTGCGGCATCCGGTGCGCTGGCTCGATGTTCTGTTGAAATTGGCGGTGTTGGTCATATGCAGTGGCTGATGCCCTTCGGTGCGAGTCCTCGTGTGAAGATGACTGGCGAACAAACGACGGCGGCGAATTGGCGTTGGAGGGCAAATTCTGATTGCCAGTAAAGGGAGGAAGTGTCGAGTATTGACCACGCATGGAAGCTTCCTGGCCTTGATGCCCACCCCAATCTTGACTCTGAGCCCGAGCAGTTGCTGAGTTCATGGGCGCAGCTGGCAGCTGGCGTTGACTATGGTTCGGCAAAAACTCCGCAATTTTGCTGGCGGTTGGAGACGAGTCTGGAAATATGCCCAAGCCCCTCTGGTTTTGTTGCTGGTTGGAGTATCCCGGTGGAAGATTCTGCAACAGACGAAAAGGGAAATGAGGTACCTGTGAAACAAGGTAGACGACGTGCAGGGTGAACAAAACGTACCATTGCACCCTCAGATGCATGTGCGACATGTGCTGGATGAGTGGGGTTCGGCTGCAGATGGCGGTCATCCATCAGACTCGGGGTCGAGGACGACGAGACATCCCTGTGTAAACTGGTCGCTGCCGCAGGTGGCGGGACTTCCTTCTGGATTTGCGCTTGCGGGTACTTCAGAACTTCACAAACCAACTGCTTGGCCTTGTTGACGTTCTCCGCTCCTCCAGAGATCACTATTTTGGGAGGATCAATGCTCTGATCGATGCGCAGATTGGCACCGCTCTCTGTCTGGATGTTCTTCGCAGTCCATCCATGACGGCCAATGAGCAGCGCCACAAATCGAGGATCGATTGTGAGCTCTGATGTCACTGTATCCGAAAAGAGCTTTGTAGCCCCAGGATCTTCCAGGGCGCCAAAACCAGGCTGTTTCGGTGGGATCTGGGCCAGTTGCGGCGGTGCAGGCATGACGCTCTGTGGAGCTGCCTGTGTGGGAGCAGGAGCAGGTCCACTCGCTGTCGGCAACTGTTTCACAGCCGGCTGCTTGGTAGGAACCACGGGATTTGGACCAGGGGGCGTGACAGTAGCCGCGGGCGTCGATGCGCCAGACGAAGTACCTGACGCGATTGCCGCGGCAAAGGATGCCGGCTCCTTCTTTGCGGCCAGCTCCTTAGAGGGCTTCGCAGCTGCAGATTTTGGTACCGATGGTGCCGGCGCAGGCGCCGACTTGGCGGTAGACGCAGCCGAGGCGGCGCCCTGCGATGCTGCTGCGCTGGCAGCGACAGGTGCCTTCGCCACGAGGTCCTTCACCATCCGCACTGCCGTGTCGACATTTGCGCGTTTGCCACTCACGTACACCACGCGGGGTTCCTTCGGCCCCATCGATTCCTGATCAATCCAGATTTTGGCTTCGCTCTCTTGCATCATGTCTCGAATCCTCGATCCGCCCTTGCCAATCACCCACCCAACGACCGAGGGGGACATATGCATGACGCATTCGGCACGGGCGGAGGCCGGGATGGCGGTGGAACTGGAACCTCCTCTGCCAGATGATCCGCCCGCACTCGATTGGGTCCTAGACACGACTCTTAACAATGGCATGTGCTGGGTACCCGACGCTTTCTGAGCGGTCGATCTGGCCGCCGCTTCCACAGCGGTCGAATAATACTTGGCAGTGCCACCACTCGTAGCCTGTGGCTTGCTCTCTGGTTCTGCCGGAACGGCCGCCTCCCTCTCCTCCTTCATGCGTTTCAGCGCCTTCTTCGCAGTCTTACGAGCTGCCCCGAGGCCAGGCACCCCCTTCAAATTGGCTAAAAATGTCTGAAGACCGTCTTCGTCTTCGTTGGAGAGCAAAATGGCCAGCTCGGCGTCAAAGTCAGCAGAAGTCGCCTCGCTGGTAGCTGAAGCGGCCACCTCAACTATCGGCGTTTGAGTTTCGGGTGTGGGCGCGGTCAGTTTCGCCTCTTCGCCATTCTCTTCTTTCTTCTCCCTCGTAGAGGGTTTGCTGCTGCCCTTGGCTCCGGCGATTAGCTGCTCAAAGTTCATCTCTTCGTCAGAGGATTCATCATCTAGGTGGCTTTTTGGCGGGGGCTTCGAAGAGCCCTTTTTCTTCGACTGAAGGTCATCGGAGGCGGCAAATGATTCCAAGGCAGGCTGGTAGGTGGCGTCTTCCTTCCGTTTCTGTTCTTTCTTCTTCTTCTTTTTCTTGCTCTTCTTACTAGCTCCGGTCGAGGATGCCTTCTCTTCGTCCAGCTCGGCCAAAAGGGCTTCCGCAGCGGCCTCCGCCTCGGCTTCTGCAGCGGCGGCGGCAGCCTCCCTTTCTGCCTGAGTTTGGCGAAAATATCTCTCCGCGGCCGCGCCAGATGCTCGCGAAGTCGCATGAGACGAAACGCGCTTCCCCCCCGACCTCCGTGTGCTTTGGGCATCGGCGTAATTACCCCCATCCCTACCGGCCATGGAGTTGGAGGCGGTCTGCAACACCGCCGCGACCTCGCTGGCCATGGATTGGTCGAAGTTGGAAAAGCTGTCTTTGGACGAGTCCGAGGCAGTGTCGCTGAGCGAGCGCAGGGCCGAGGAATACTTGCTGGAGGGGTCCCTCCCCGATCCATCGCCCTTGCAGCCCCCCGACGAGCCAGAGCCTCCCCCACCTCCAGAACCTGGTCCGGACGAGGCCCCCGACTGTTTGAAGGCTTTGTAAATGGATTTCAGCCGCAAATGGACTAGCTGTTCCACCCGCTTGGATGGACGGTGGCCGCACCGGACGCAGGGATCCTTTGTCCCCGAGGCGAGGCAGACGAGGCAGTAGGACATTCTGCACGTATCGCACTCAACGGCAAATTTGGCATCCCGGGCACACAGAACGATCCCACAGCTGGTTCATGGGGGGCAGCAAAAATAATGAGACCAAGGCCAAAGGCTAAGGAAGATGAGGGTCGTAACCCCCAACTCTGCAGCACTCACCGCCCGCACGCCGTGGCGCAGTCCTCGCACAGCCCGCACCCGCAGAACTTGCAGCTCATGAGCGTCGAGCACGTGTTGCAGACCACCTCGCTGCAGTCCTCGCACTGGTCCATCTCGTCGCACCCCCGACAGTAAAAGGCGTCGCAGCGATCACAGACCCTAATTTCGTGGTTCGCCTGGAACTCATGGCACCAGTGGCATCCTGCGGCGTGCAATTGGGGGAGGGATGAGAGGAATTTTGAGGGTCAGCTCGATCGTCATTCGAGGTGACACATCATGTGCTCATTATTTCTGGCTGCCAGGATCTACCAAGTGAGCCCAACAATATACGCAATTGCAATAAAAACGCACCATCGCAAATAAATGAGCGGCAGTCGTCGCACGACACCTGCACCCTCGTGGCGGCCGAGGGCGTCGTCGAGGCCGCGGAGGCCGTCGTGGCCAAGGTCGAGCCGGCGGAACATGGACCGCCGCCCCCGCCCCCTCCCGCGTAGGACGACCCGCCGCCGCCGCGGGGCGGGGGCGGGGCGTTGCAGTGGAGGCAGGTCCCCACGACGGTGTCGTCGTCGTCGTCGTCCATGGCGTCGTCGAGTGGAGCGGTCAGCGGCTTCGTTGAGCAACACCTTCACCTTCACCACCGCGTGAGTGAATGAGGCTTGCAAAAAAAGTTCGGCCGACAGAGGGAACTCAAGGAGGAGGCTGGCGGAAGACAGACAGACGAAGACGACTTAGTCGCGTGGGAAAGTCAGTCGCCCGACGGTTGACCTCACGACGAGGCGAGATTGAGGTTGTACCCTGGAAGCTTCTGGCGTCATTCGAGAAGCACATTGTGGTTGTGGAAACATACAACAGACCGGATAGAATTACCCTCTGGATTTCAGTATGCTATCTAGTCTCCGTTGGCGTACCAGCACCTTTCCGCTGTTGAATATGAATATCCACCGAGAAGTCCCATGCACGCTCGTTCAACAGTCGAAGGGGTCCAAAGGAGCAACATATGAGCAGGGCTCGACAACCTCCCCGCAAGTGATGTTGGCAGCGGCTTCCTCGCACTCCTCAAAGTTGCAAAGAGCGTAATCGACATTTGCCCGGAAGGCATCGCGAAGGGCATCCGAAGAGCACACTCCATTGGTGAATTTGATCAAGACGTCGGGATTGGGATTGTAGTCCGCGGGGAGCCTCTGCTTGTCGACGATCGTGCGAAGGTTCGACTGCTCCTTCTGGGGCCTGCCCTGCCCGGCCTGGGCGATGACGAAGAGCATAACTCCCTGGGTCGCCGCGCCGCCCCTGTGGCCAGGTGTCCACACCCTCGCGGGGTTGCGAGCCTTGCAACCCTCCTGGATGCGGTCCCTCTGGTACGCCATGACCTCCTCGATGTCCAGCGTGCCGGGGGCGCTCTGCGCGTCAAAGAACGCGTCTACGAGCACCGGCGAGCGCTCCAGGCCGACGTCGTCGGGGCCCACGGAGTCCTCGCGGAAGTGGCTCGCGTCGTGCTCCTGGGCTTCGTCCTCAAACAAGTTGTTCCCGCGGTTGTACCTGTTCTGGCCGAGCTGGTCGATGGACAGGCAGAGATTTTCCTCGTCGTCGCAGGGGCACTCGAACGCCAGATCCTTCTCATCCTCCTCGGTGCAGTTCACCAAGAGTCCGAGGCGCGCCGCGCTCCCGACGGAGCCGTTCCGGAGCGTGTCCCTGCTCACGCGGAACACCGTCTCGAGGGCGTCTACCAGATCGTTGACGCCGGTTACGCCGTCGCGGGAGATAAAGCCGTGGTTGGCCAGGGTGTTGATCACTGGGCGGGCCTGGGATGGAATACCGAGCGCAGAGATACGAGGCACGCATCAGAATCACTGGACGCTAAATCTCAACACAGGCACATTCAGCAATACACGAAACAAGCATACGAAACTCACCCGCGCACATCGCCCTCGCCCGGGGCCATGAACTTGTTCGCGTCGTCCCTCTTGAGCGCGGCGGGGGTGTTCTTGCTCTTCCCCTGCGCCGAAACGGAGGGGGCGACGGAAAGGAGGAGGGCGAGCGCGGATTGGACCTTCATCGTTTGGTTGGTAGGTTGGGTCGCTTGTTCGGAGGCGGCTGCCAATGCTTGGTCGGTGATGCGTGAGAGTTGTGCGGTGGAGGGTGGGGGGTTGCCGGCACGTGCGGTGCAAAATACCTCTAGGCAAGCAAAAGAGGCCTCACCTTGCAGAAAGAATTGGGGTGTCGATCAGCCTGGAGATGTATCTTTTGTCCCGAGGCGACAAACCAAAGCCGCATTTAGGCCTTCCCCATAACACCAGAACCAGGTGTCGCGCCAAGGAGCGAGGGGAAGATGCTGTGGCAAAGCGAAGCATTCTCTAGCAGCGCTGAAGCTTTCAAGCCACGCCGTGCCGCCGGCCCTGCAGCATCCGCGCAATGCCGTACGACATGGCCACCCCCACCGCCGACCCGGCCACGTTCCACGCCAATTCCGCCGCTTTGGCCTTCAGCCGCTCCCTCCGCAATCGCCGGTAGGCATCGTCCAAACGCGCGGAATGGAGCGCAGCGGCCCGGCGGGCGTGCTCGGCGGCCATTTGCGCCGCGGACGATGCGTTGGGATCGCTTCCCGTGTTGGTGGAGATGTAGTGAAAGTGCCGTCGCGCGACGAACTCGATGGTGGCGCTCTCCAAAGCGTCAACGGTGCCGCTGCCTGTCGGAGCGGAAGGGCCAGAAATAGCGAGTCCGTGCGCGGCGGTGACTTCGGCAATGCCGTAGCCCACTGGAAGATCCGTCTCCTCATCCATTGCATTGTCGCGTCCCGACGGCAATCCGTCTTGGTCGGTCGAATCGAGATAGTCACCGTTCGTCCGCGAGAGTATAAACACCTTTTCGTACCGCGTGTGCAGCTCGTTGCCAATCACCAGGTGCACGTCGTTCCGCTGCATCGCCATGACGCTCTTTTGCCGCAAGATCGTTATGTCCGTCTCGAGCTTGAAGCTCACCACGAAGGCGTTCGGGCACCAATCTTTCCGCAGCGAGGGGATAACTTTCGGCACCGGGTGCAGCGTCAGTCGAAGGGTATTGTCCGGTTGCACCTCCATTGCATTCTCCGCGGCGTCGGCGCTGCCCTCCCCAAATGATTCGACCGACGACGAGGCCTGGGATTTTATCCCGTAATCCCGGCTTTGGATCTTGTGCAGCGCCTTCCTCTCTTCCGGGACGTAGAAGTCGCTCACGGCCGCGGCGAGGTACACGAGCCCGAGCGCGCCGGACATGTGCACGGCCTCGCAGCAGAGTTGCAATTTGGTCAGGTAGTCGTCCACCGTGCGAAAGTCGACGGTTAGGAGCAATCCCTGGCGTTTGATGTGCGTGTACGTCCGGAGGGTGGATTGGAGGAGGTGCGAGTCGGCAATCCGGGGATTGAGAGAGAGCTCGCCTCGGTGCTTCGATCTCGATTGTGGTTTTGCATTTGGATTGATCGATTGTTGCTGTTGGTTGTCGCTGGAATACATCCATGGGTCGACCGATCTGTTGCCTTTATTTGCAGTTGCATCCTCGGCATAATCGTCGTCTTCCATGACATATTGCAATCCAAAATCCTCCTCGCCATCCCCGTCTCTGCAATCGAAGAGCTCCCCCCAACTCTCGAACGTCGGCCCGCCCCGCCCGCACTTCAACGCTGCCCCCAGCACCCTCCCGAAGGGCGCCACGCTCCCTTCCCGCTTCAGGTGGATCACCGCATACCCCCGCTTGCAAAATTCCTCCACCGCATACGCGCCTCTCGTGCCCGTCGAAAAATTGTCGAGGAAGCGGACGCAGTTGTGTTCGAGGGGGGCGGCGGTGCCCCCCGACGTGACGAGGGCGAGGGGCACGTGGTGCGCGGCGTGCCGGGTCGCGAAGGCGTGGAGGTGCCGGGCGATGGGGTCGGCGGGGTCGGCGGGGTCGGCGGTAGAGGAGGGCGCCATGATGGTGCAGCGGCGGGCTGGAGGCAAGGTAGGTTTGCTTGCTCCACGTGGCAATGAACCCCGCCGCCCGCCAAATTTTTGGAAGTCGTCCGTCACTGTCATTCGTCCATCCCTCCTCCCTCAGCCATCAACCATGGCGCACGCCGGACCCATCATCGCCGCCGCGCTCCTTGCGGCGCCTCCACCAGCGACGCTGGCCTTTGCGCCCCTCGCGTCGAGGGCGAGGCCGATTTTGCTGCCAGCTGAGATAACAGAAAGGCATGCACCGAGGCGTCGACGCCGCACCCTCCGCCCATCATCACCATCACATCATTCGAGCGCATCGTCCGCACTGCACGCCAAGCGCCGCAAGAACAAGGACGGCGACGACTACGGCGAGAACAACTGGTACGACGATGTCGACGAAAGTGCCTCTCCCGAAGATGTGTTCTGGGAGGAGATGGAACGGCGGCGATTGATGAACCAAAGCGGGGTGGAGGGAGATGCCGCATCCACAACCAATACAAACAACGGCGGGCCGTCGCCCATCGACATGGTGGGAAAAATGGACCACGGCGCGTCGTCGTCGATGGCCGCGGCCGTAGCTTCGCAGGCCGCCGATCGGGGCAGTAGAGACGATTTTACGGGTCCGGGCTCCGAGGCGGCCATGTCGATGAAGAATCCGGGGGTGACCGTCGCGGAAGAACGGAGCGCCGATGCCACGCTGGCGTCGTACGCGGCGTTCGCAGTGGCGGACAATTATCTGTACGATGACGATGACGAATTGCCCGAGGGAATGCTGCGCAACGATCCCTCGCTGTGGGAGGGCGAAGATCTCACACTGGAAGAGGAGAACGCCGAACTGGACCGGCAGCTAGACGAGCTCGAAAGGGAGCTGCTGGGCGACGGCGTCGACGGATCGGTGGTCGGCGGATCCAGCCCTTATTTTGATCCGACGCTGAGCGACGAGCCGTGGGATCGGTACGGCCGGCCGCCCAAGAACGAGGACGACGACGAGAGCGACGGGACATCGACGTTTCAGAAGGAGCTCGAAAGGAAGATGAAGATGGTCTCGGAGAGCGCGAAAGAATTCACGCTAGACTACGACGACGAGCATCCCGAGGAGGCGGAGGCCGAGGCACGAAGGGAGGAGGAGGAATATGCCAAATCGCTCGCGTCGATTGGGACCACGTCGGCCCGATTGGAGAATGCCGCGAGCAACCCCAAGGCGGCGGCGTTCTTCGGCCGGGCGCCCGACGAACGACAGGGGTACGATACGATGTGGGTGTCGGCCATCGACACTCCGTGCTTCAAGAACCTCCGCGGCGTGTTCAGAGATTACGGCGTGCAATTTGCCGACAATTTTGCCGACTGGGAGGATGGGACGGAGGAGGACGGGTATCAGTCGATTGAAGATGTGGCAAGCTACAAGGCGAGGCGGGTGTTCGAGGTGACGGGATTGCCGTGCGTGGCCAGTCGGACGTCGTTCGAGGTCGAGCCGATCCGGCCAGAGCATCTGGACAAGGCAAGCGAGGCGGGCGTGGTCGGCGGGGGCAAGAAGGGACCGAAACAGAGCCAAAAGAGCCCACGAGTGGTCACCGGCTACCGCTTCAACAACATCGGCCAACACGTGGACAATATCGTGCAATCCCTCCTGCCCTTTTCGGAGCCCACGCGCGTCACCCGCTTCCGCTCCTGCGTCTGCTACTACGACGGCGAAATGGAGCTGTTCGAGTACGGCGAGCTGGACTGCGACCTGTACTTTTCGGGGAGCATGCGCACGTTCATTCCGATGAGCGCGGCGATCAACTCCATGCTCAAGTCGCTCGAGTTGGCGCTGGACCTGCAATTCCAGAAGTGGCTGTATTCGAAAGTCAATGATGCCACCGGCGGCGGCACGTACAGCGACGCGAGCGTCCGGCTACGGGATCGGGTGCTGAAGGAGGCGAAGGTGTTGCCGAACGACATTATTGATGTGTCGTCGTTCCTGACGTTGGTGGATGTGGATCTGATGGACGCGTGCGGGCGAGACCTGGCTGAGCGGTTCATGAGCTCGCGGCCGTCGAAAATATTGACCGTCGCCACCACCGGGCTGGTGCTGGCGATCCCGATGGCGAAGTATCTTCAGGTTCCCCTCGTGTACGCCAGAAAGCAACGATCAGTCGTCATGGCCGACACCTTCGAGGCAACTTACGGCAGCAAGACGATCGGGCAGAACCAACAGCTGCTCGTGAGCCGGGAGCACATCGACGAGGAGGACCGGGTGCTCATCGTGGACGACTTTCTGTCGAGCGGGAGCAGCCAGGAGGCGATGCTGCGGATCGTCAACGAAGCAGGAGCTACGGCCGTGGGAGTGGGCGTGCTGTTGGAGAAGGAATACGAGGCCGGCCGGGTCTCGCTGTCGGGCTTTGGCGTGCCCGTGGAGTCGGTAGTGCGGATAGCCTCGGTGAAAGAGGGGGTGATTCGGCTCAAAGAGGAGGTTGGGTATGATAAAATGTAGCAACCCGCCTTTGCTCAGTTGTCAGTTGCACTCCATCTTCCCGATGACCTGGCATCTCTTTTCCTTATCAATTATACCACCTTCCACAAAATCATATAAACTTTGACCACGCCACGAAGGATAGTGCTGCACATACTTATCATTGTTTTGCTCCATCGCATCCTTCCTCCGAACCATAGGCGGTCGCTGGTTAAAACATCTCATCTACCTACATTTGAGAGGATGCCACTGCATCACCACCAGCCCCGAGAAACCCGGAGACGGGTAATTTGCACCCCTCTCCCCAACAAAAACGACCTACACCTCTTCAATCCACTTATTCCTTCTCCACCTCGATGGGCCGGTAGAGCACCATCAGCAGCTTCCCCGTGTTGTACTTCATTCCCCTGCAAGTATTGCAAATAGCATTAGACAATTCCACACTTCACACAGCGTATTTCCCATCTATTGGGAGTGCACTCACCCTTTGACGCTGGCGTGCACGTTGTTCATCGTGTCCATCCACTCGGCTTCGTCCTCCTTGCCCATGCGGATGTAGCCTTTGTAGGCGATGTAGTTGAACGCCTCTTCAAAGAAGTCAAAGTACCTTTGAAGCCACACGAGATTTTGGTGCACATGATGTGAGCAAGTATTTGTTTGCAATATAAGTGAGAACCACGCAGTCAAAACGACGATGAACTCACACTCGCTGCCCCTTCTCCTCGCGGACGAGGAAATCCCCCTTCTCGAAGCCGGACGAGATGGTGGCGATGGAGACGGGCGCGCTCGGCGCCCCGGATTCCTGCGTCTCACTGCTCATCGGTGCTCCGTGGTCGACTACAGCGAGCTCTCTTCCAGGGTCCATACTAGGTAACGGCCGATGAGGGTTTGTATGTTTGTCGCTCTCGTCAATTATGAGGGCGTTGTCCTTGCATGTGGGGGCTTCTCTGCCGGCAGGGTGCCCTGGGCGAGGGAGGTTGGGTTGGTTGCGTTGGGAAATGCAAAATGCAGCAAATTTTTGGGGGCTGGTCTACTACAGCTGTAGGTAGAGGTACGTAAGTACGACGAACCGGGCAGTTGTGCAGCGAATCGGTTTGAGGCTGCCTGATATCAAGGGGGATGGTGAGGCGGAGGTCAAGCGCTATCTTGTCTCAAAGAAGCTTTACAAAAGCGTATCAGTAGAGCTTGATACAAGCTGAAACTACTACTTTACACCAGACCTGAACGCTCGGGTGGTGCCGCTTGCCGGCTGAATTCACTTTGCATTGAGAACGTCCGCTACCGTCACGCCTGGATCAGCCTTCACTTCAACATCGTTCCCTGGATCACCACCAGCTTCATCAGATGCCCCAAGTCTTCCTCTTATGTCAGAAAGGGTGCGGTTGCTTTTCTCCAACTCAACCTTGCTTTTCTCCAACTCAGCCTTCACCTCTTCAAGCTCCGTTTCCAGCGACCCGTTCCTGGCCTTCAACTCGTCGTTTTCGCTTCTCAGCTTGGCATTCTCAGCTTTCAGAGCCTTGGATGCAGGCTCGCTCCCTGCTGTATCATTCTGCTCGCTCTCGCTGACTGCATGTGGAGAGCTGCCGGACTCTCCAGAATCGGCTTCCGCAGGTCCTCCTTCGTTCACATCATCCTCATCTTCATCAGAGCTCGAGCAAAGATCAATAGGACCCTCATCAGCCTCATCATTGTCCATCTCCATCTTAACCAGATGGCGCCTCGCCTCGGCCATGCTCTTGAATCGCTTCCCTTCCGGGCTGAAATAATAGATGTCATTTTTCGTGCCGCCCTTGGGGTGTTTCCGGGCGACCGTCCTCTTCGTCCAGCCAGCGCCGAGAGCCTCGCACGGCTTTGCATCCATCGGCGACTTCAGACGGCCTCCCACCTGATGCAGTAGCTCCCCCAATCCCTCCACATGATGCGCATCGCCGCTGTCATCGTCAGAATCCTCCTCATCAGCGTACTGCACAGGCTTGCTTGACTTCCTGGGCGAGGCTCGGCTGCCTCTTGCTCTCGGAGGAGGCTTGCTGGCCTTTGCTGGCTGCTTCTTTTTGGCCGGGCTATTTGCAGCCCCGGGTGCCCGCTGCTTCTTTTTGGCGGGCGCTGCATTGCTCGTGGAAGCAGACGCCTTCTTGCCATCTGCAGTTGCAGCCTTCCGTTTTGGAGGCTTTGCTTCGGCATCAGGAAGCAGGCGAAAGTGTGTGTCTGAGCCAACAATTTCATCCTTGTAGCACGTGCGATCGACTTGGATCAAATGATTCTTATTCATGATGAAGTGCACGCCGTAGTCCGTTAGCTCTGATTGTCTGCAAGTCTTCAACTCAGGGATATCGACATCATCACCAGAGAACTCAAGAATCTTTTTCGACAGAACGGCCTTCGAGCCGCCGTACTTGTTTTTGTGCTGGGTGTAGAAGAACTTGACGACACATCCCATAACTGTGTACAGATTGTCCTTGCGTGTCTCCGTGGGCTTCGTTCCCAAACGCAATCCCCTGGTTGTTGCGATCAAAGGAAACGTGAGTGAGAGACTTTACAACGAGTTGGCAAGCAATATAAACTCAAGTCACCCACCTGCTTGGTCGGGTCCAGAGGAAGATATCCCTCAATATCGTCCACAATTATCGTCAGGGCNAAACGCAATCCCCTGCTTGGTCGGGTCCAGAGGAAGATATCCCTCAATATCGTCCACAATTATCGTCAGGGCTTGGCAGAACTCGGTTCCGCCTGCATTCAAGCTTAATAGGCTTCGTGCATCGGGCTCGTGGTGGACCATTCGGCCAGAAGCCTATTGAATTGCATTTGCATCGCAGAGCAGGTGAGCGACGAAAAGCAAGGTAGTGAAGAAGACAATATTAGCGGCCGACTTACCCGGCTGTAGATGTAAACCGAGCAGCTCTTCCTCGTTTTGCGAACAGCGGTTTTGGAATCCTTGATTCTGTAACGATCGAAGCCAAGGTAGATCCGCAGCCAGTAGGAATCTGGAGTCTGCTCTCCAAAGTCATCATCCCAAGGACTAGAAAGAGGGCATGGTCAGATGCAAATCACAAATGCACCCAGAAAGTGCCCATCCAACTCACATCTTTGACCGAACTGGTATCTCCACCTTGGTGAATTCGACCAGGCGCTCCGGACAGTACGTGAACGTCAAAGCCTTCTTCCCCACGATGAATTTGAACGATTCAGGGATGTTCAGGTACCTCCGCGGGATCTCGTGCTGCAATTCTTGGATGACGTCCTTCA
>JALLAP010001449.1:0-10427 GCA_036939355.1 Thalassiosira profunda | reverse complement strand
CGTACATGCTGTACAAGGACCACTGCAACGGCAAGTCGAACCAGCAGAACCTGGGGACGATCAAGTGCTCCAACCTCTGCACGGAGATCGTGGAGTACACCGCCCCGGACGAGATCGCCGTGTGCAACCTCGCGTCCATCTCGCTCAGCAAGTTCGTTAAGCCGGCGGACGTGTTCGGGGGGGAGGGGAGCTTCGACCTGGACAAACTGAAGGCCGTTTCCAAGGTGGTGACGAAGAACCTGAACCGCGTCATCGACCGGAACTTCTACCCCGTCGAGGAGGCGCGGAAGAGCAACATGCGGCACCGCCCCATTGGCATTGGCGTGCAGGGATTGGCGGACGCGTTCCAGATGATGAAGCTGCCCTTCGAGAGCGAGACGGCCCAGAAGCTGTGAGTGATTTTTCATCGAGCTGACCTTTGGGCACGTGCCTCCATTTTTTTCTCACCATAATCTCCCTCTATTTTCGCAGCAACAAGGACATCTTCGAGACCATCTATTTCGGCGCGTGCGAGGCCTCCATGGAGCTCGCAGAGAAGGAGGGTGCGTACGAGACCTACGAGGGCTCGCCCGCTTCCAAGGGACAGCTCCAGTACGACATGTGGGGAGTGACGCCTAGCGACCGTTGGGACTGGGCCGGATTGAAGGAGAAGATTGCCCAGCACGGCATGCGGAACTCGCTCCTGATGGCGCCCATGCCCACGGCCAGTACTGCGCAGATTCTGGGCAACAACGAGAGCACGGAGCCGTTCACCAGCAACATGTACAACCGCCGCGTCCTCGCCGGGGAGTTCACCATCGTGAACAAGCACCTCCTCCGCGACCTCACCGCCGCCGGCTTCTGGACCGAGCGCGTCCGCAACCAGATCATCGCCAACGGCGGATCCATCCAGAACGTGGCCGAGATCCCGAAGGACATCCGCGACGTGTACAAAACCGTGTGGGAGATCCCCCAGCGCGCCATCCTGGACATGGCCGCGGACCGCGGCGCGTACATCTGCCAGAGCCAGAGCATGAACGTCCACATCGGCGAGCCCAGCACGAAGAAACTGACCAGCATGCACTTCTACGCGTGGAAGAAGGGGCTGAAGACGGGCATGTACTACCTGCGGACCCGGCCCAAGGCCGACGCCATCCAGTTCACGGTCAACCAGGAGATGTTGGCGGAGACGACGGGGCAAAAGGACCAGAAGAACCCTGCGAAGGAGGCCGCGGCGCCCCCGAAGCAGCCCAGTCCCACGTCGGTGGGCGGCATGGAGAGGGCCCAAATCGGAACGAAGTTCGCTGGACTTGAGGTGAAGGACGAGGCCGACGAGTGCCTCAACTGTGGAGCATAAGCAGGGAAGAGGCTTCGAAGCAACGCGAGCCGGACGTGGGGTCCGGGCTCGTGTTATGAACAAAGTCCTCGTTATTTTTGTTGTGAGCAGCGGCGATGGGGCGTCGCACTGTTTAAGAGGGGTAAAAATGCATGAATACAATCTTAGAGAACAATCAAGAGTTGTGTGATGCTCTTTGATGTGATAGCAAAGTATCTATGTGATAGATTCTCTCTAGAGCAGGAATATCAAGTTGACTTCCTCGACATCAACCGTGACATCTCCGCCAACGCCCATTCCCACTGATGTTCCATCCACTGAAGTGCCAGCGAAGTCCGTTCCAATGACAAACTCGGGCGCATCTGGAATCTCCACGTTCGTCTTGGCTTCTATCAACACAGATCCATCCCGCTCCAGTGGAACGACCGGCACCACCGAAAAGCCCTTCCGGCCCGGCATCAGCTGATAACTGCCAATGGCGTTTGTACTCTCCGTCCTGAGGCCGAACCGCGCGCTCCCTCTCCCCGTAGCAATATCATACGCCCCCGACAAGTTAAGACGAGTGCCCATGCCCCCGGACCCGGCGAAGAGCCACGATTTGGAGTACTCCATCAGTACGGATCGCTCGCCCTCGCTCCTCCTCTCTCGGAGTGTGAACCGCCCCCCGAACAGCTTGTCTTCTATGCAGCCTCGCACACGCCACAGCCCCGCCCGCCCGAGGCGGTGCGTTTCGAAGTCGGCACCGACGCGAATGATTGCTCCCGGGATGACGTTGGGTAACGACTTGCGTATTTTCAGGATAGTGATTGGATCGAAGTTGACATTGATGCGTGGAATGTGAACTCCCGTCTTCTCCATGGCCCATTGCCGAATTGGGTCGAGAGGCTCGCTCTGGTTGCTTTGCTTTCGATGGCGCCGTCTCCGCTGGTTCAGGAATGCATCGTCAAAGTCTCGGTCCAAAAAGGAGGACGGGGGTTCACCTTCGTCTGGGTAATCGCGTGCACCATCATCGACGCCTCGCCTTCTCCGCGAGCGTCGGAAACGACGCCGGCGCCTTCCGCCCTTTGATCCACTGTCATCGTCACCCTTCGAGCTATCTCGTGAGCGATCGCCCATCACGGGGAGGTCGTCCCAAGATCTCCAGGAGGCCGGCGACGGCGGCGCCCCAGCCGCGGCAAAGATAGCTGCGCCGCCGCCATTGCGGCATGCGAGGCCGCCAGCGCAAAGGATGGTGGCCGCGGCAGACCTCCTCATCGTCGGTGCACCCCCTGCCTCCTCTCGCTCGTGCACCTCTTTTGCAAAAGAAGTGTCCAAGCTGTCCAGCATTTGTCGGGTGAGTGTCCGTATCACAGATGTCGCGGACACTTCACATCAACCGCCCGTGTGGGCTGGATCCTCGGCAGTGGTCCTCAATCAGCCGATGCGCACGGCTACCTCGCAAGCCCCCGCTCGCGCAATCTCGTGGCCCACGAGGAGACGGTGTGGTGGAAACAGAACGAGACCGATCCCGAACCGGAAACGTGCCCGCACTGCCTCAACCGCGGCGGAAGTTTAGCCCGCTGTGGCATCGTCGGCGGATGGGGAAGTGAGCGCAATTACGATGCACCGAAGAATGCGCTGGGCGGGCCGATGCCCACGATGATCCAGGCGAACTACACCCAGGGACAGGATATGATATTGAACGTGTCGTTGACTGCACACCATCGGGGACATTTCGTCTTCTCGGCCTGTCCAATCGCTCCTGGCGAGGTACCCACGCAGGAATGCTTCGATGCCAATCGATTGACGTTCGTTTCAGATATGCTGCACGGGGGCAAATACGATCCGATCTATCCCGAACGGGCATATATCGCCCCTCCGGACAGCAACTACGTCTTGGACGTTGGCTCGACGAGCGGTGTCATGGATTTCTCTTACAGGATGCGGCTGCCGGCGAACGTGTACGGCGATCTCGTGCTCATACAATGGCGAGTTGCAGCTGATTGCATTGCATCTCGTTTGTCCGTGTGTTCTGACTTCTCACTTTGCAACCAACAATGCATCTTACTACAGGTATTACCTGACAGCGAACAGCTGCTATCACAAGGGGTACAGAGAGTACGATTGGCCATCCAGTTGGAAGATAGATCCCACATCGTCGATGCTTTGCGGAACTGTTAGTCCAGACGGGTCCGGAACGCCCGAACAATTTTGGAACTGTGCGGAAGTGTTCATAGAGAAGGGGCTGGATCAGCTGGAGAATGCTAGCAGGGATAGATATGCGATGGTGGGCTTTTGGACATCTTTCCTGGCCGTGGTATCGATCTTCTGGTAAACAACGGACATGAAATGCAGATGCAATGCTACCATTTGATGGATGCAATCAGGAGACTGAATGAGTACCACCCAGCGGACTACCAGCCATACTGCCAGCAGCCGTCGTGATTCTGAGTAGGTCAGAGCAATTGGCATCATTTTAGTAAACAAGTTGTAAATAGGCATACATCTGTTCATTAGTAGATGGACTTACCCTCAACCCAAAAGGTAATCCAGGTGCCCGTAATATATATGCTTCACGGCGTCGATGAACAGCACGTCCCCATTGGCCTCTGTCAGATCTTTTATCTTGGCCACTTCCCTCTCGGTGAAGTTGAGCTCGCCGTTGTATGAGTTTGCTCGCCGATATTTGACTCCTTCCCAACCGGTTACCTTCAAAATGATGTCTGTGAACCTCTCATAATCGCTCAGCAGCACGATATCGAAGTGTCGTTGCAACAACTCCATCGCCCGGCGCACTTTCTCCTCCTTGGTGGCATTGTATTGATTTCTCGGGCCGCGGTTGTACAAGAGGTAATCGATTTGTGTATTGAAGATTCCCCGCTGATTTTTGTTCTCCGGCTCCAAATGATTGACAAACACATCCAAATTGGCGGAGGAGGTGAGTTTTGTGGCTCCGGTTGTGAAATCGTGGTTGATCATGCCCTTCGTTTGGCTGACGGTGTGCCCGATGGCATCGCGAAGCATGGTCGTCATGACAAAGGCACACCCCTGCCGCTCCACCGCTTCCCTCCACTGATAGAGGTACGGCTCGCTCGTGTTGGGAAAGAAGCTAAATCCGTGCGCGTGGACGATTCTCCACTCGTAGGGGTCCAAATCTCTGACCTGCTCTTCCATGCCCGCAATGAACCGCGGCTCCACCCCATCGTGTCGTCCCCAGTGGGTCCAATACGTGACATTTTCGTTGTTGTCCTTCTCTTTGCCGAGCCATCGATTCATCCCCGAGCCCCCCGTGCAGGCGATGTGGTAGAAGAAAATTATGCCGCACTGGTAGGGCAGCTTCGACTCGTCGAAGGTGCGCAGGTTGGACAGCGTCGGCGGCACCCGCTCGTACGACGCGAGCTGCTCGTCAAGGATGGCCCGTTGAGATTTGGGAGGGTAGAACTCGGCCATGTAAACTGCAGCAGCCTTGTCGGACATCCGTGACAGCCCGACGGTGGAGATGAATACGCGGTATGACGACAATGTGAGGAGAACCAGCGCCACGATGGGGTAATGGGGCGAGATTAGCCGGGGCATCGCGGATTGTTTCATTGTTTTCCACCGATGTAAAGTGGTGCACCGCCTTTGTAGATATTTGTTGGACTGTCCCTCTTTCCTCTCCAGGAAATTCACACTCCGCGCCCATGTGCTCCAGAGCTTGCGCGGTGCCTACCGCACCCGTAATGATTGAGGATGCTGAGTCTCCTGTCTCCTACGGTCGAGCGGGCGGTTGGGCGGGGCGCGGCTTTTGCAACGGCTAAAAATCACGCCAAGCACGTGACGGTCACGCACCCAAGAGCTTGCTTGCTTGTGCCCCAACAACCAAGCCTGCTTCTGCCTGAGACCTTGCATTGTCTACAATTACTTGCGGATATCAGTAGCCTCCTCAATATCAAACGAGGCTTATTGATGACTGGACCTCAAAGTAATTAGATAACTGCACTAAAGTATCTCTGGTATCACCAACACCCACACCGTCGATGCTCTGGCTGAGCCTCCCTCATACAAGAAGAGGCTCAACCTGCACTGCAACAGCTCCGTTAGCCTCTTCATCCGAGTCGTACGTTTGCTCCTCATCCTTGCTCTCGTCTTCGTACCAGTGTTCCTTCGGCCAGTCCATCAATTGCTCCGTCTGGAGGACATTGGGGATGAAGAACGTCGCCGGAATGCCCACCGCCAACGGGATCAATATCTGGAAGATGACAAGGAGACGCGGCAGGTCGTCAAAATTGCAGCCCTCGCCCACTGTCTGCATTCCGGACCATCCAATAATTCCAGAGCCCAGCAGATTGGTGAACATGAAGCAAAACGTGCCAATGCCCACAGAGTATGCAAAGACCGCTGATTCCATACCAGGCGGTGCTAGCTTTGCAGAGAGGGCGCTCATCGGTATTGCATGTAAAATGTTTGTAAGATTCTCGAACGTCGCGTTTCCCAGTAGAAAGAAGACTCTGTCAGGAATGCCGAGCGCGACATTCCACCGATTGATGATGATCAAGTCCACAACAGTGGCAAGAGATCCAATTGTCATCGAAAATATCAAGGCTGGCCGATATCTCCACGAGCTCATAGTTGTCTGGTAGAGCATCACCGCAATGAGATGAACGATGGACCCAACGACACCCGTCAGCGTGATGTAAAACGTATAACTGAAGTGGGGCCCTAGAATACAGAACGGAGTTGTGAGATACTGCGCAGGCCCGGATTCACAGGACGCATTGCACATGCTCTTACCATCTGACATACACTGGCTGTTCGCAGTGTAGAAGTAGCTCAGCCCAGATGTCATTCTGACCCGGCACAACAGCAACAGCATCAAGCCCATCGTGACGCGGAAGAACCTCCACGGGAACACGAAGTAGGTTGTCGCCGCCAGAGCCACGAGGACGAAGCCCGAGCACACCAACCCGACGCCCAAGTCGGCGTAGACGCTGACAGCCGACATGACTGGTGCCGCCATACCGCTCATTGCAATGGCCACGAAGGGCGTTTGCTTCTTCTGGAAAAGATCTTTATCAAACATGAATCGATCGCCGCAGCACAGCCTCTTTAGACCTGCTTCGTCCACGGTTCTCTTCTTCTCAGGTATCCAGCCCCGCACTGTGGGATATAACGGCGCGAGGAGGAGCCCCAGCGCAATCCAAAACAATATGTGGAAATGCCCTGTGTCCGACAGAATTCCAACGAATGTCTGGACGAGAATTATGCCCACGAGGCCCCAGACGAACTTGAAGGTGATGATCGACGAGCCCGACTCGGGGTGCAACCGCATGAGTTCCGAGTACTTTCCCTCGCCCAGCATTTCCAGCGTGGACCCTTCCAAGTTCATGGCGAAGAAGCACACAACAGTGAGGTCGGCCAGGCGGTGCACCGAGTCCGGACCCTGGGCTAGAGCCGTCGAAGCCGACCCCGAGTGAAATAGCACCAATAATGCCGAGCATCCCACCAAACCCAAAACGATCGAGAACAGCGCCAAATAGCGTTTGTTGTATCCTCGCACAATAAACAGGTCGCTCGCCACCCCGATGAACGGCTTCAACGCAAACGGACTGATGATCATGGTCGCATAAAGTTGCTGCCGCGACGCGTCGATGCCCATCTCCTTGAACAGAGGCAGCCCAACAGACCAGAGAAGCGTCGTGACGCCCCCGCTCAGGGCAAAGTTGTCGATGGCCAACCAGGAGAGGAACTTCCACGTGAAGGCGGAGGAGAGTCTCTGGAGGTAGGCGTCGGTGGATTGGATTGGATGGCGCCACGAGGGCGCAGTGCATGCCTTCTTGTGGAAGTCAGTGAGTGCGGTTGGAGCATCATGTCCGGCTTCGCCTGCCGAGAGGAGCGGGGAAGGGTCGATGGCCTCGAAGTTCATTGCAATTCTTGTCACCTACAGCTCAGCACTTCTAGAGCGCTTGTGAAGGGTTAAATTGCAGCGTCGATGCCGCTGTGGTCCAACGTGGTGCAGGAACGGTGCAGGTGTTCGGTGAATGCATGCACCGAGCGGTGCAGAGCCACGACGTATGCGATACGAAATCCTCAATAGCCGCGCGCCAAATTTCAGCTCATGTGCATCGGTTGGGTATTTATGAGCGATCAAGCGCCGTCCACGCGGGTTCGGCGTCGGGTGCCGGCCCATTCTTTGTCATCGCCCCATTGTTCTTGCTTCTGTGTTCTGTGTTCTGCGTTCTGCGTTCGTTGCGTCGACTCCAGTCCGCCCTGACGATGACTTGAGTAGAGCTATTCAGATATCTAACTTTAGGTCTCTCCCAATTCATTTACTTTTCCCGTGCTTTTATCTAAGTAGCGAGAGTTGAAATTCAGGCCCTGCCGAGGTAAAGCTGCCGCATCAAAGAAGCGGCCAACAAAGCGCTGCGCCTGCCGGCGGCCACAACTAACTGAGGACGACGACGGCTGGTGAGCATCGGGGGCGCGGTAGCCCATCACGCCGCCGACAATTATGCATCGCTGCCAAGACGTCTGGCTCCTCGTCACGGCCCACCCGGACGACGAGGCGATGTTTTTCATCCCCACCCTCCGCACCCTCCTCGGCTCACGAGACGAGGGCCCACCCCTCGTCCGGGTGCTGTGCCTGAGCAACGGGGACTACCGCGACCCCTCCGACGGGCCGGTGCGCGCCCGAGAATTGCAGAAAGCGTGTGCTGTCATCGGCGTCCAGAATGGAAAGGATGGTGCAGGTGCGGTGACGGTGCTGGACGATGTTCGGATGAAGGATGGGCCGAATGAGGTGTGGGACCCCGATGTTGTGGCGGGGGCGGTGATGGAGCAGATTAGCAAGAAAATTGCACCCGCAGTATCTGCAGATGCAGCGACGTCGGGAAAGCAACATGATTACATCCTCTCTGGTCCCGATGCCGATGCAACCCACCCCTGGGTCTTTTCTCAGAAGAACGGTGCACAAACAAAACCAACCGAGAAATCGATGCAGTCCGTCAATCTCAACATACTCACATTTGATAGAGGCGGGGTGTCGGGGCATCCAAATCACGTGGATACATACAAAGGAGTGCAGCATCTTTTAGAGGAAAAGTGCTGCATAGCACGCGGAAAAGGATCGGAACCGAAGGCAACGCTGCAATTGCGTCAAGAAACAAAAGATACAGTCGACAAGATGCAGATGAATGTTTCGGTGTACACATTGCGGACAATCGCCAATCCACTGCACAAATACTTCCTGTGGGCATTTGTGGACATCATACCGCACCTCTTCATCCGGCTCTTTCAGACATTGTGCTACCTTGCGTACTTTCTGCTCGGCGGGCTGCTGTGGAGGGGCAAGGGCCCGCAAATACAAGCCTTCTCTGGAACAATCGCTGCTCCTGATGATAAGACCTTGCATTGTCGGATAGTGGAGCCACTACTGGTGTGGAGGGCGATGGCCGCCCACCACAGCCAGTTCGTGTGGTACCGTCGCCTCAGCGTGATGTTCAGCCGGTATACCTTCATCAATGATTTGCAAAAGCTGGCAACAATTGAGGTGCCTATGTACGAGGATATCGAAGACGATGATGTTGCAACTCTACCATCAGTGGTTACGATCGAAGACGAGGAGCCAGCCTCAACATTTCTCTTGACCACTACACAAATGAATGCTTTGAGAAAGGCCGTCCTCCCGCCTAATCTCCACCACCGGCCGTGGAAGCGCCTTTACAGTCTGCCGAGGGATGGGGACTCGTTCGTGGCGTTCCAAAAGAAGATGGAGGACTGGAATAGAAAGCCGGGAGATACGTCGTCCACAATTCTGGTTGTCAAAACTTCAGCAGGAGCCTTGATTGGCGGATTTGCCGACGTTCCGTTGATACCCACAGCAGATGTTGTTGGGAGTGCGGCGAGGTCTTGCTTGTTCCGAATATGTGAAGGGAAGGATGGCAAAACGGACATTGATGTCTACGGAAAGTACTCAGCTGATTCCAAGAGAATAGTCTCGAGCGCCTCCCGCCGCCTGGTTGCCTTCGGCGGAGGCGCAAGCACGGGAGAATCGGACGAGGGATTTGGCCTTTGCCTCGAGGACAGATTTGCCAGGGGAACAACCGCTCGCTGCGCGGCGTTTGGCAACGAGCCATTGGTGTCTGGGAAGGATGGGGTGTTTGAGGTGCTGGATGTCGAGGTGTGGGGCTTTTCTTCGGTCAATTTTGATTATCTCTAATAGATGCTCTATTATTTTAGTCTGGACAACAATTCGACAGCTTCATCGGTAGTATTTACACAGCGGGTTGCTCCTCGACAGAAAGCAGTTAGTAGTTGGGGGTGGCAAAGCCGACCCTCTGGTTTCCATAGTCGAAGATGGTGTAATACTGGCGCATGAAGACGTCTCCCAAAATCCACTGCGGGCCGGTGGGAATATCCATTCCCATCAGCGCAAAGAGGCACGTGCCCGAGGCCTGGATCACGAGGTCCTTTCCAGGCACCGGCCACTCCTTGCCGTTGATGTGGAACACCAGGTCCGGAAGGGTCGCCACCTTCTCGCAGTCGATGGTGTACTGTCCGAGGAGGTTGGGCGTGGCTCCCACCGAGGTGGCAATCTTCATAATGGTCGCGCTGGGCCCGGTGATGAGGGAGGTGCCCGAGTCGACGATGCCGTTGGTGGCGCCGGAGGAGTACGATCCAGCCGCGATATCCTCAATGTCGATCTGCCAGTACTTGGGCTCCGAGAGGGGCGTCCAGGTGATCTCCCCCGTGAACTTGGAGTCGTCTGAGAGGAGAACGAGAAATGTGACACATCATGTGAGCATATTGCAACAATTGCAGCCCCCTCCCAAAATCAAGCACAACAAAGGTATGCACTCACCGTATCCCCCAAAGGTGAGCTCCCCGTCCTTCTGGTTCCCCAAATCGAACGCAAACATGGGCTGGCTGACCACTCCCTGATCGATGGCGTTCTTGAAGACTGTCGTGGCGCCCCCGAGGGCCAATCCCTCGAATCCCAACCCAAGAATACCGTCAAATTTGCCCATCACGTATCCCATGCCCAATCCCCCCGCGTCGTTCACTTCGGCAAACTTCTGGCCGGTCACGGCCAAATCGTCGGCGAGGGTGACCGTGTCGACGGAGAAGAAGCCCTGGACGTCCCCGCTCCCGTACT
>JALLAP010001448.1:0-13206 GCA_036939355.1 Thalassiosira profunda | reverse complement strand
GCCAACAAAGCAGAACCCGAGCATGAATTCCTCAGAACGCAGCGGGTTGTCCCAGCAGAGCCTCCGCGAGGCATTCGGCAAAATCAATGCGGATGGCAGTGGCCAGATCAGCAAGACCCAGCTACGTGACTCCCTTCTCAACTCCGCCTTGTCCATCAGCTTCTACGGCGAGGAGAGTGGGGAGATCGACACTCTGTTTGATGCAATTGATGCGGATGTAAGTGAGCACGCGCGGAATATCTTCTTTTCGTCCACATCGTTTGCCTCTATAATGTGTACACTTGCAATTTCTCTCATCTTCGCAGAACGACGGAGTTGTTGATTTCGAGGACTATTCTTCCTTCATGCAACGCGTTTTGTTCAGCAACAAGCTCAGCAACAAGAAGAGCAGCTTGAAAGTCGCTACCCTAAGTGACTCTCTAAGATCTTGTGGCGAGGCGAACCAGGAGCCCCGCAAGAAGAAATGGATTCGGCGTTATTCTCTGTTCAGCCGTGGGAGGGGCCGGAGCAGAGCTGAAAATGCCGACCTCCTTGATAGCATGCACAGCCAAAGATCCACTCTCAAGGCATGCAGGCATCTGGTCGTCGACCAGACCGTGAGTTTGGGCGTTGACTCCAAGGCCAGTGGCGTCCGCTTCTTCGATGTTGAAGTGCGAAGCTATGAGGTGGTCGCAGGGGTCCACGGCGTGTCTTCTGGCGCAGCCCTCGAGCTTGGATGGAGCTATTCTGTCCAGCAACGCTCTCACATCGATTCCTTTGAAGCCATGCGCTCCACTCAAAGGGCCAAGAATTATGCGAGAGAAAAGAGCCTTACCGCGTTCGACCGACGACGCATCCTCCATGAATTCGGGGCATCGAAAAAGGAGATCGAAGAGGCCGCAAAGCATGCAAATATTCTTCGCAAGCAACGTCGCAGATCGATTGGGCTCTTGCATCTGGATGCCAAACACGAAAGGAGAGAAGAGATCAGGCGCAGGTTGAAGAATTTGCTTCCACTTACTGGAAAGGGAAAGATTGGACTCGAGGGTGGCGTTGTCGATGTGAATAGGCTGCACCCCACCCTGTTGGTGTTGATGGGCCAGGATGGGCATCTGGCTGCTTACTCTTCGCTTGAGCCAGGCAGTGTTCCTGCTCAGTAGAGCTCCCGCATGTGAGGGAATGCCTCGAGGAAAGGCTTCTGTACAAGATGTGCTGTGTAAATAGCTGTTAGCTTAGCGAAAGATGACTCTTCACTCGAACTGGTACGATCCTTGCTTCAAAGACTTCATCTCCTGCCGCTGGCCGCGGGGATTGTTGTTGTTCCTGGCCCTGCCATTGTTGTTTCTGTTGCCTCGGCCGCCCCGTCCTCCCTGCTTGCCTCCGCGGCCACGCCCGCGCCCTCCGCCGCCTTGGCCGCCACTGTTCATGATCTTCGGCTGCACGCCCGGATCGACGATGGGAGAGGGATAGTCGCGTCCCGGTCCAACCTTAACGCCGCACTCCTCCATGAGCGCCTCGCTCATCTTCCACGGCTCGTGGACGTACTTGTCGGGGACGTTCTTCAGCTCCGGACACCACAGCCTCACGTAGTCGCCGCCAAAGTCGTAGTCTTTGCTCTGTTTGACAATGTTGAAGCGATTGAGCCGCCCTCCGGTCATGCCAGCACCCGATGCCCAATTGCCCCAGTTGCTGTGCACATCATAATCGAGCAGAGTCTCCTCGAAGTAGTCGCCGCCGAACCGCCAGTCCATATTCATGTCGATGGTGAAAAAGGAGCACACGTTCTGCCGGCCGCGGTTGGACATGAAACCGGTCGCAGCAAGCTCGCGCATGTTGGCGTCCACGAGAGGGTAGCCCGTCATGCCGTCCTTCCACGCCTGAATCCGCTTCGGATCCATCCCCCACTTGCGCTTGTTGACGTGCGAGCTTTTCGCTCCCATGGTGCCCGAGGGGTAGAAGATGCGATCGCCGTGCTTCTTCGCAAAGAATTTGAAGTAATCACGCCACAGCAGCTCGAACACCACCCAATAGGTCGATTTGTTCGCCACTCGCATTTCCTCGTAGCGACGGCACTCGCGGGCGATGTGCCGGGGCGAGACGTTGCCCAAGGCGAGCCAGGGAGCGAATTTCGTGGAGTAGTCGCTGCCGATCATTCCGTTTCGAGTATCGAAGTAGACTTTGAGCAAATCTTTGGTCCAGATGTAGTCCTTGACGCGGGCCAGGGCAAACGTCTCGCCGCCGCAGTAGTTGGCCGGCATGGCTGTGCGCGCGTCGACGGTGGACACCGATGCAATGTCTTCCGCAGAGTATCCCAGATCCGCCAGAGTCGGCATGTAGTCGAGAGACGCCTTGCATTGGCTCTCGCCCACGATGCTTTTTGCATTGGTCGGCAACTTCAGCTCCGCTTCGCTGGGCACCTCGAGAGGAGTGCCAATCTGGCAGTTCTTCTCGACTTTGTTCCTAAAAGGCGTGAACGTGTCCGGAATGCCGTTGACGTCTCCATCGAACGGCAGAGAGTCTGGATCGTACATTGTAGATCCCCAGACAGTCTCGAAGTTGAACTTGCTCCCCTTGCCCACGCTTTTGCAAGCTCGGCCCGCACAGCCTTGTCCACCGCCAATTCCTCCGAGCACACCTCCTCCTGGCACACCACGTTCATCTTCACCCCCTCCTTCGCCGACTGCCCGGCTGCCTTGGCCAGGCCCGCCAGCACCGTTTCAGGCTGGCCCACCGCCACGACCAATCCGCTCCCCCTCTTTTCCAGATTGGACCGCAGGTCGGCCACCGCCTCCAAGACGAACTGGGCGCGGCGGGGGCCGCACTTTTGGCATCCCAACTCGGACCGCACGTCGGAACCGTAGAGGCGCGTGGTGTCGAAGACGAAGACGGGGAGGATCCCCGCCGGGGGTGCTTTGGGTGGCGCGGCGCCCACGGGCTGCTTCTTGGCCTTGCCGAGCGAGAGCTCGACGGTCCGGCATAACGCGGGGTTGTCGTGGAGTCGAAGGTCGGTTTGGCGGAACCAGTGGACGTTGAGTGGGCGGGCGTCGCCGCCGTTGCCGTTGGCCATGCTGAGAGATGTCGAGAGGGAACGGGCCGTGCCGATGCCAATGCTGCGAGCGGGGACGAAGGACGGAAGGGCGGAGAGGCTGCGTGGAAGGACGGATAGGAGTAGGAGGCCGCGGGGCATCATTGTTGTGCAAGATTGTGAGAGAGCCCTCACCATCCTCTGAGCGCTGAGCGAGGCGGTTGGATGAGTCAGTTCTTTAAGTCTTAGGCTATTGTTACAATTCCTATCGTAGATCTACGCAAAGGATACCTTTAATTAAAACACGGACCTGCCGCCAATGACGTGTCCTGTCGCCTCGCCTCCATCCTCCGTCCTCGGCCTCCTCCTCGCGGCACAGGCACAGGCCACAAATTTGCCATTGCAACGCAACTCACACCCTCCGCTCCAGCCATGGCGCCCTTCCGCCCAGCCGCCACCCTCCTAGCGGCCGCCGCCGTTCCCGCGGTCGCCGCGTTCACAACATCTCATGCACCGTCCGCCCGGCCCGCGACGCCCCTCCGCGCGACAGAGGAATTCCAACGCTTCCTCCTCGAGGAGCGGCTCGCCAACGAGGCCGGGGCGCCCATCCGGGTCAACGGCGATGCCAAGGCCACCGTCGCTGCAGCGCCGGTGGATGCCTCTCAAAACGTGGCGCTGCAAAACTCGATCCTGCGAGTGGCCGCTTCCACCGATCGGGGACAATACGCCAAGCCCGCCCAGAAGGAGGAGGTGGCGCAGCTCATCGCCGACCTCGAATCCAACGCACCGCCGTGCGAGTCATCGCTGGCGAAGAGCGCCGGGACGTGGGAGCTCCTGTACTCCAACACGCAGCTGTTTCGGTCGTCGCCCTTCTTCTTGGCTGGCAGATCCACGTGCAAGACGCCGGAACAGGCGCAGCAGTACGATTGGTTTTGCAATATGCACCGCGCGGCGCTGGCCATCTCGACCATTGGCGTCGTCCGTCAGGTCATTTCGGGAGGAGGCAATATCGTCAATGAATTTGAGGTCAACGTCGGTGCTATTCCTTTCTTGTCAGACTTCTTGCCGCTGTGGTATTCCGGCGGGCTGCCGTTTACCATCGACGGGGCCATTGTGAGCACGGCCGATGCCACGCAGACCGCCGCCAACGAGTGGGAGTTGTACATGGACACGGTCGAGATCAAAGGGTCGAATATTCCGCTGTTGCGAAATGTGTTGGATTTGGAGAATGTTAAACTGAGCTCCCGGGACTTGTCCCAGTTGTTGGAGGAGAACGTCTCGGAGTATGAAACTCCCAAGCCAGTTCTGCGCACCACCTACCTGGACGACCATGTGCGGGTAGTAAGAGACGAGGATTCAAACGTGTTCGTGTACGGAAGAGTATCAGACAGTGAAGAGCCCACTGACTACTCGGGCGTGCTCGCCGACTTGGGCGTTGGTTCATTGCTTGAGGGGTTCAACGATGCTGTCACCAAAGTGTACCTGTAGTAGACAGTGCATGAGTGATTTGCGTTGTATGTGTCTAAAATGAAATGAGTGGAGGTTACAAGAATCGCTTCATATATGCCAGTACAAACCGCATGACGTTGCCTTTGTTTGTTGTAGACTTGACGTCCGTCAGTTCTGTGCTTGATTGGCACATGTCGTTCCACTCAGATGCAAGTTGTTGTTTGATGTTGTATGTGCCCGCTTCTCTCTTACCACCGTCGTTTGCAAACACCAGAATGCAGTTGCTTTCCACGTCCAAATCCTCGCTTCTGGCACCATAATTCCCAGATCCGATGATGGTGGCCAGCAGAGACGATGGGTTGCAGATTGCTTCGGGGCGAGATATGTCGCTGCCATCATCGTCCGTGATCCAAATTCCTTTTGCGTGAAACGTCCACCCAGGTCTTTCGTAAAGGAGAACCTTTCCTCCACATGCAGCGATTGATGTTGCAGCATCCTTCACCAACGTCATGAAGGCTTCCGGCACAGCTGCTTTGATTCTGTCGACAAAACTAACTCTCTTTGATGTATTTCCTTTGGGAGCAAACCCATGACTCCCGAGCCCAGCCGTCAATATAAACGGAGCGCCTCTATTCTCTACCCCATATTTCGTCAGAGCTGATAGTAACTTGGGCGTCAGGTTGAGATAGGCACTGGATAACCGGACTGATGTTGGTTGTTGACTGGTCAAGGCGCAGGAAAGTAGATTTCGAGTGACCTCTGCATCGGACTTCAATTGGAACGGTCTCCCAAGGAATGAATCGGGCATCTGGAATGTGGGCACTGCGTACGCAACGATAGGAGAACCCTCTTGGTCTCCTTCTGATGTGACATTCTGCTTCCTCCCATCAAACAGCTGCATCAACGACGCCTCCAGTTTCGCCTTCCTATCCATCTCATCTTGTACTGAAAAAAGTTCCGATAAACCTCTCGCCCCTGATTTCCCCTCGTATCGTACCGCATACTCGCACAAACGATCGACAAGGTCGGCGTAGAAATCGACCAGTCCCCCGCCACCGTTGGTGAAGCGCATGTACCGATCCAAACGGTTGCTGAAATACTCCTCGCTGAGGTTGGCTCCCGATAATATCAGCGAATCGTCGACAATGTATGCTTTGATGTGAAAGACGCCGGCCACTTCGTCCAGCGGCGAGGGCAGAATGGCGCACAGTCGTTTGTCGTTGACAGGGAAGAGGAACACTCCGCTACTGTGGCTCGTTGGACAGCCTCCCAGGTATCGATCAATTCTGGAATGCACAGCTTGCGCCGAATTGGAGTGCATGTTGTGACTGTGATGCTGCTTCTTTGCAATTGGCACCTTTCTCAACGCCCTATTGGCGTCGAGCAGCACCTGCATTTTCTTCAAGCGATTACTCGACGCTGCATCTTGCAATGCCTGCAGAAATTCGTCCTCGGCCGTGCCGTCAACAACTTGCCTGGGTGTTTGATGGGCATCAGGGTTGCTGCCCACGCCGACGTACAGCGACGCCAACACCACCCGCTCCTCGGCCGCTCTAATTTTGTCGCAGAGGTACGCGTGAAAATCGGCCGGGGCTGCCACGCCGGACGAAGGCGCGCTTTCGCCCAACTGTTGGCAGCGGGCGGCGCCGGCGAGCTGCCCGAAGTGGTGCCGCTGCAGAGGGAAGCATGGCAGCTGATGGGTCGGCGACGCGGCAGCTGCACTTCCACCGGCAGCGGCAGATGGCTGCGACGACGACCACTGCCCACGGGCGGCGCGGACGAGGAGGTCGGCCAGGGCTTTCCGACCCCTGGCGGACATCGGCACGGCGGCGGAGGCGGGCGGTCGGCGGGGGGCTGGATTTCACTTTGAAGGAGCGAGCGGAGTGTTGATCGCGGCTGATTCGTGGAGGTGCACCGTCTCAATTGGGATAGAGTTCCTTCGTACGTAGGCCTGGTTTTGCTGCGCCCGGTCGGACATGGGAACAAAGTCGAGAAAGTCAGGGCTTGGCAGGCAGTTGAGGTTGCCAAAATCCCTTCGCCCGCCTCATTCCCAGGGGCTGAAAGTGAACGTACCACGAACAAACGATGCCAACGGTGATGATCGCCTTCAGCAATGATAGATGCAAAGGCTGGGGCGATGCGCTCATAAATTGCAACGGATGCTCTCCTTGTCGAACTACACATGTACCAACGTTGATCGATTCGCCTTGCCATGAAGTCGTCTACTCTCTCGGCCGTACTCTTGTCTCTTGGAGGATTGGTGACAGTCTCTGCTGTCGGCCACGAGCCTGGCTGTGGCACAGATGATTGGTATCGATGCGGCGTGCAGGGCGATGGCGCCGAGTGTCCCAACAACCTCTGCTGCTCGGAATACGGCTGGTGCGGCTCGAGCCCCGCGTATTGCGGGGCGGGGTGCCAGAACGGTCCCTGCGACGATACCGCCGGTGGAGATTATGTATACAACAGATGCGGACCGACGTGGGAGATTGCAAACGAGCAATGTGGAACGCCGTGCCCCTCTGGGTTGGATGCCGAGTGCTCTGGGTACAAGTGCTTCGCCGATGCCACGAACTGCCCGCCGGTGCTTTGCGATCATCCCACATCCTCGCCCACGCCGGGCGAAGCGACTCCATTTCCCACGCTGTCGCCGTCGGTGTCGCCGACGCTCAGCCCTAGCTTCTCACCGGTGCTCCCGGCGGCCACTCCATACCCAACGAACAAACCAAGCCCGCGGCCGACCCGCAAGCCTTCCCAGAGGCCTTCAAACAAACCAAGCCCGCAGCCGACCCGCAAGCCTTCCAACAAGCCCACACCATTTCCAACGGAGCTCGAGCCAACTTTAAGCCCGACGGACTCTCCGACATTATCACCCTCTCTGAGCCCCACGCTGTCGCCCACCGAGAGCCTCGAGCCGACGGTATTCGAGGAGCTTCCGATCGAAAGGACGAGCAAGCCAACGAGGAAGCCGACCCGACGGCCCAGCCGGAAGCCGACGCGAAAGCCCGTGTACCACAAGCCCTGGAGCTCGTCGACGACGACGCATGACACTTGGAGCTCGTCCAAATCGAGCAAGAGCAAGTCGTCCAAGGGCAGCAAGTCCTCGAAGGGCAGCAAGAATTCCGGTCATCACGGCGATTGGGGCTGGGGCAGCGGCGGTGGTGTGCACAAGGCAACGTCGCTGGCGGTGGAGATGGCGGCTTCCGGATCGACGTCTCTCCAGCCTGTTTCGGGAATCCTTTGCGCACTGATCGTCTCCATCCCAGCCTTTGCAATGAACGTTCTCTGATATGCATCCATCACTCCGAAGATGGCCCGTCTCCGTGCGTTTATTGATGTTTTCTGTATGGTATAGCTAAATGAATAAGCCTGACACGTTAAGATGAACTGCTATGCTCGAATCGATTGGATCAGAAAGGCAACGAAAGATAATGCATAACTAGATTACAGCTGAACAAACGCAAGCGCTCACGTTTTCCCGAGTATCAACGTCATGGACCCGCTGCCCCCCACAAACTCTATCTCCGGTTCGTCTCTCCTCCCCTCATTGCAATTCCACTCTACAATCCCCGGCCAGCCGACCGCGAACCCAAATGAAATATTCCCAAGGAGATTCATCGATAATAAAGGGCGGCGCGTCTCTGCATCACGCACTCCAATCCGGTTATATCAGCAGCTGCTCGATCTTGATCTTCATCCCGTCAATCAAGCTTTTGAGCTGCGACGCCTCGTTCGTCGTGATCGAGCAGGCGATGACGGGGCGGGAGACACCGCAGGCCCGTCCCAGCGCGATTTTGCTGCGTTGAGATGGCGATTGGTGTGAGGTTGTTGATGGTGTATGGCACGCGGGAGGGCCATCAATGCAACAAACATCACATGTGATGTGTGCCGACCCATCTCTCATGCACTAAACTGCAAATGAACTCACCTCGGGACGAACACGTACGGGACGTTCTTGTCCTCGCACAGCAACGGCAGGTGCAGCAAAATCTCGATGGGCTCGGCGTCGGCGCTCATGACGATCATCTCCGAGATGCCCCGGTTGAGCGTTTTCGTCGCCTCGTTGGCCCCCTTCTTGGTCTGCTTGTAGTTTGTCGCCTGTTGAACAAGATCGAGGAGCGCGATGGTGAGGTCGGCGTCCGCCAGCGGGAATGCCTTCTCTGACATCGTGGCGGTATGGGTTGGGGAGGCGAGGGTGATGGGGGGCGGTGTAGGGGGAGAGCCGGCCAGCGGTGGATTTGTGGCGCGCGAGATCCGCGGCTGGAACTTGCGCTCATAACCCAAAGCCAAAGGCTCTCAGAGCCATTCATTTTTAGTGTTGCAAATTAGCCACGGCGCAAAGAACAAAGGCACAACTCCTCTCTGCCGCCGCCGCTGCTACCGACCCTGCCCACACCCACCCAACCCCAACTGCAACCATGGTGAAGAAGAAGGGCAAGTCGAAGCGCATCTCGCTCAAGGACAAGTACAAAATCCAGCGGCGCGTCGTCGAGACCCACCGCAAGAACCGCAAGCAGGCCAAGCGCGACGCCAAGGCGGGAATCGTCCGCCACGACAAGCGCCGGAAGGACCCCGGCATCCCCAACTCGTGGCCGTTCAAGCAGGAATTGTTGCAGAACATCCAGCGGGAGAAGGAGCGGGCGGAGGCGCGCAAGCTGGAGGAGCGGGAGCGGAAGAAGAATGGCGCATCTAATTTGAGCGAATTGATGGTGCAGGCCAACCAAAAGCAGAATGAGTTCGACGCCAAACAGGGCACAGCCGCCACGGTCGACGCCGACGGCGTGCGGACCGTCTCCACCAACCACGGGCAATCGTCCCGTCGCGCCTACCTCCGCTCCCTCAAGCAGGTCATCGACTCGTCCGATGTGATTTTGCAAGTCCTCGACGCCCGCGATCCCCTCGGCACGCGCGTCCACCCCGCCATCGAGTCCGGCATCCTGTCGCACTTCGACAAGCGCATGGTGCTGGTGTTGAACAAGATCGATTTGGTCCCCAAGAAGAACGTGGGCGAGTGGCTGACCTACCTGCGTAGAAGTCATCCGGCCGTGGCGCTCAAGGCCGGAACTACCCAATCGCGGTCCCGAGAGTCCGGCAAGGGCGGCGGCGTGGGGCGGACCGAGGGCGAGAACGCCCTGAACACCAACCTGGCCGTGGGGGTCGACGGCCTCCTCCAGCTGCTGAAGAATTACGCCCGCCAAAGTGGCGAGAAGAAGAGCAAAACGTGCATTACCGTCGGCATCGTGGGGTATCCCAACGTCGGGAAGAGCTCCATTCTCAACAGCCTGAAGCGGATGCGGGCCGTGGGAGTCAGCCCGAGACCGGGCTTCACGACGACGCTGCAGGAGGTGGTGTTGGACAAACATATTCGCCTGATTGACAGTCCCGGGGTTGTGTTCGACGACGACGCCGGCGCCGCCGGGGCGGGAGCCATCCTGCGGAACGGCATCGACGCCGATTCCATCGCCGATCCCATTCCGGCCGTGCAGGAGTTGTTGGGGCGGTGCACCCCCGAAAGCCTCATGATGACGTACAACATCCCCGCGTTTCCCGCGGGCCCGGACGGTACGATGACGTTCCTGGCCATGGTCGCCCGGACGAAGGGGCGGGTGCTCAAGGGCGGCATACCGGACAAGAATATGGCGGCGCGGTCCGTGATTCGGGATTGGAACCAGGGAAAGATCCCGTACTACTCCGTCCCTCCCGTGGAGGAGACGTCGATGGGGACGGGCGCCGCGGAAGCGAAGGGGAGCGCCACGATCGTGGCCGAGTTCGGCGAGGAGTTCGACGTGAGCAAGATACTGGAGGGTGCGGACAAGGAGCTGATGGAGGGCCTGGAGGACAAGGACGAGATGGACTTTGTGCAGATGAGCTCTGCGGCGCCGCAGGATGGGAAGGCGGCGGGGAAGGTCGTGGACTATCTGACGAAGCAAAAGGGGGACGATGATGAATCGTCGGACGAGGAAATGGAGGAGGACGAGGCGGACGGGGCCGCCGCGAACGCGAAGATGGAGGAGGCCGAGGACTTCTTTGGAGAGTAACGATAGCGCACGAAGACCACTGCACCAATCGCACTCATGTTCTGGTCACCGTAGGCCTGTCACCATGCCTTCGCCCCCCCCCCCCCCCGGCCAGCCCAACAGCCCCCCTTTGGCTCCTCTGGTACATTTTCTACGGAGGAATTCACAATTCACGACAGCCACCAAAACTCACAACTGAAAGACCCCTCCTCGCCCTCGCCATCACCCACACAACTCTTCTGGCGTCGATCCTGGAGCACCCTATCGTATGCCATCGCCGACGGCAACTTGCTTGCGCCGAGCATAATTTGCAACATGAGCGCCAGACAAGTCGCTCGCGCGGTGGGGTTCCTATCATGTGTCTCCCTGGCAATAACCCTCGGCTGCCACGCGTTGCAAATTTCACCGATCCCATCAGCCCATCGGCACCGGGCGTTGCGGAGCAATCGACCCCTCTTCGTCGCCACGAGCGACATTGGCAGCAGTGCGGGCAGCGAGGAAATGACGGAGGACGACGACGCGCTATTGCGATCCGTCGATCCTGCCACATTGCAAAACCTCTGCCGGCAATATTCCCTGTCGACAGAAGGCAGCAAGCAGGATATGCTCGACCGCCTTCGCGGCTTTGCCAGCGAGCAGGCCGAGGCGGACCGGCGGCGGCGCGAGGGACGGACGAAACGCGTAGAGGCCAACCTGGAGGGGAAGGCGCGGCACACCATCCTGGAAGAGGAGGCGTTTGTAGTGAATGAGGAAGCGGCCGAGGATATTGAGGGCTACTTCTTTTACACCGCGCCGGAGACGGAGGAGGAGAAGAAGCAGAAAGAGGAAGAGCGGCGAAGGCAGAAGCAAAAGCAGATGCTGGCGCGGGAGTCGTCGTCGCAAATCACGGCGCCGCCCCCACCAGATATAAAACCGAACGAGAAGGGAGAAAGAGTGGTGACGGTGTACTCCACCACCGACAAGAACGATCTCACGAGCGTCACGTCCCAAACGCCGATGTCCGACATGTCCATGGAAAACGCGCGGTATCAGCAGCGAGCCATCAGAGACGACCAGCCGGAGGAATCGTTGATCGGGGGACCGTTCGGGGACACCAGCGGCTCGCGGCGGAAGAAGGCCGACGAAGGCCAGGTCGAGCAGGCCAAGGAGGACGTGCGGGAGGTGGTAAGGAATCTATTGGCGACGACCGGCGCCCCGGCCTTTCAGGACGATTACGAGGAGGGAGATGAAATGTCCGAGGGCTCGTTTGCATCGCCCTACGGCTTTGTCGGGTTTCAGCCAGAGCGCATCCCGCCCGACCTCCTCTCCCAATCCTCGGGGACGTTGCGCGCGGGAAATGGCAGGGCATTGAAGGAAGTGCTTTCGGAATACGAGCTACAGGCGATTGGACACGATGGCATGGCCGCCGACGACAAGTCAAAAGGCGGGGGACACTACCGGGAGGTGGAAAAGGTTGGCTCGTTTCTCGAGGGGTTCCGCAAGGCGGAAGAGCGGAGGGTGGCAAGAGAAACCTCCACGATGCTGCTGGATCGGCTGGTCAAGGAAGGAGTGAAAGGGCTCGATCAGCTGCTTTCGGGAATGGTGAGGGAAGGCGACGAGCAGAGCGTCAGCGCAGGCGGAGAGGCGGGAGAGCTGAACAGCGCCCTGGTGCGATACCTGGAGGAGGCGATTCGGGAGCAGGAGCAGCGGGTGAAGAAGGCCGTGAGCGTCAGTGGCAATAACAGGCCCGGGCTCGAAGGCTCCTCTGAAAAAGAGGATGAGGCGGACTTGATGTGGAATGTCACACGGGGAGAAGACGGGACGGTAATCGAGACGATCGATCCTAACAATCCAGCAGTGGGGCGGATGCTGCGGGAGGAGCTGGAGAAGATGAACGAGGGCGCGAACGCTCCGATAGGCGAGGCTTTGGCCGGCATGACCGTGCAAGAAAAGATGCTCCTGCTGCTCAAGCTGCTGAGGGATCGAGTCAAGGTGGAAGCCGTCATCGGCAACGATGAACACGCGCGCAACCTGCGGATCTTGGCGTACTGTCTGAAAGCGGCAAACGACGAGGAGAGGGAGCAGCTGATCTCCGGGGAGTTTGCCAACTCCTTGGACGCGCTTGATGTGTTTTCGGATCTCATCACGGCCTCGATCGATTTTGCTGAGGCCCGATCCAACGACGACTTCATGCCGGGCAATCAGCAACAGGCGGCATCTCCCATGCTCGATGTTGCTAAGCTGCAGAAAATCCAAGTCATCGTGGAGAGGATAAAGGCGAGGCAATCGTGGAAGGCGGCCGGCACATCCCAGTGAAGAAGATCACCATAGATTAGATTGGTTGTTCGGTTGTGTTCTTCTTCTCTGAAAGAGCCAGGCGCAGCCGTTCCGGTAACAACCTCGGCAACGGCGTGTCGTCGCTCGAGGCCGGGTGGTGATGAGCGCAGCCTTTATTTGTGCAGGCTACAAATCGTACCAAGTTATGTGAACACCGCTGGGTGGGAGATGCACCGTGTACCCCTCCAAGAAGCTAGTGACGCCGGGAATGATGACATTCATGGTCCTGCCACAGCTTTTGCGGCTCGTCGCTCTGGCCTCTGTATCCTGCTCATCGCCAACAATATTGGCCTTCCAAATAGCCAGCTCGAGCAAGGTCGTCACATCCAACATGTCGCAGTAGGCGAACCACTCGCGAATACATTCAATCTTCTCTTCCATTGTCAGCTGCTGGCGGCCTAGGATTTCGTTCACTCTTGCCTC